>CAXIVR010000001.1:182023172-182175672 GCA_964035755.1 Teleogryllus oceanicus
TTGTATGCAGCCAAATAATTTTACTGCACACAATTTGCAAAATACAGAGCAACCAAAAAATCGAAGTAAATGAGAACATGTTCATATAATCTATAGCTCTCTCAAATTTTGGATTATAATCTGAGAAACCAGTTACTGATTTAATTGAAGCAAATAAGAAATGTAATTGTTTTAGTGCACATTTCTATTATTGATAATAACAATTTTTAAAATTTCTTTATGGGAATGATCTGCAAAATATGGAATACTGTAAACTCTCATTTCTTTTTTTTTTTTCATACAAGTTTGGCTTTTCCAGTACATGGACAATATTTCTTTTCAGTGAAAATTGGAATAATTCATTGGAATCTAAAGACTTGTGCATTATATGTATCATTCCAAAGTTTGGTCATGAACTTTGTTTCTATGATGGAATGGCATAGCATTGATTTTCAAAAAGCATGCCTATTGTTGCAGCATTTATCAGAGTTTTATTTCCACTACACCATTAATTTTGCCAATTGGACATCAAACATTTTCATCTGACTTCTTCTTTTGCTTCTTTCTTTTTCTTCTTCTTTTGCTTCTTTCTTTTGCTTCTTTTTCTTCTTCCTCTTCTTCCTCTTCCTCCTCTTCCTCCTCTTCCTCCTCTTCTTCCTCCTCCTCTTCTTCCTTTTCTTCTTTCTTTTCTTATCTTAGATATAACAGTTTCCATATTTTGCCGTCACATAATTTGGATAACGTTATTTCAGCATACAATAAGAACTTTAACATCAGAAATTCCCTTTTTTTGTTTTTGTTTTCTATGTTTCACCATTTGAAAGGAAATACTGCTTATTCATGATTCGTGACTCTTATTAATGATAACATTAATAAGATGTCAGCATGTATTTGAAATATCATAGTAAAAATATCATATTGTTGTATCATCTTGTTGAAATATCATACCCTTTAATTATAGTTTTTCAAATGAAAATATGAGCCTTCAACTATTAGTTTCATCCAAAATGTATATATCATCATATTCATATTATAATTATCTGCAAACCGATCTGATGTGCTAAACAAAATGATTCTAGTAAGATGTCTGTACTCTAATTGTTGCAAAGGAAGACTGAAATTTAGAGCTTTGGAACTTAATTGTTTGATTTTGAAATATTTGTGCTTGGACTTTGGGCAACTGACAAGAAATTACTTTGGTGGCAAAAGCATGTTTCCTGATTAATTTGTGATCTCATTTCTCAGATCACATGCACTGATGGGTTAAAATGTAGTAATCTGGATCCTGCACTTCCTTCAAAAAAGCATTTTAAATTAATTTTACCTATGTAAAATAATTTAAAGATTAAAAGAAATATTTAGTAGTCATTGAAAATGTGGTGAAATACTCGTAAATAGCTAAATACTGAAGTCTTTGTTTTACTCTTTAGTACATTGTGGAGCGGCATGGAAAGACACTTTTGCCTCAGTACTTGGGAATGTATCGTCTCACTGTTGATGGAGTGGAGCATTACCTTGTCGCTATGAGAAATGTATTCAGCAATCATTTGCAGACACATAGGTAAGCATCTTCTTGAAAAACTTATGATGGATTCATTCTGCTAAAACAAGCAAATTTACATTTCATACTTTTTATGTTATAAGATTTATTTTGTTATGAAGTTACCTGACATTTGTAACTAAAGTTTATTTTGAAGCTTGAGCAATTATGAATTTAAAAATTGGATTCATTCTGCTAAAACAACCAAATTTACATTTCATACTTTTTATGTTATAAGATTTATTTTGTTATGAAGTTACCTAACATTTGTAACTAAAGTTTATTTTGAAGCTTGAGCAATTATGAATTTAAAAATTTTACATTGGAAAAGGCATGGCCCCAAATAGGAAAGCAGAAGTGAATTATTGGGTTAGAATCCAGTGCATGGAAAATCTTGAGTGTTTGAAGATGCAGATTTTTGAGAATAGTAAATCCATAAAATAAAAATGTGAGTTATGGAACATTTTATCTGTTGTATAGTACAGTTTATTTGGGGGAATCGTTTACAGAATGGCCAGTTTCCGGAAAAATGGGAAAATTCAGGGAATTTAATTGATCAGGAAATGTCAGGGAACAATTTTGGAATTTATTTTATTTTAAGTAAGTATGAAACCTACGGGTTAAACCCAATTACAAGATTATATGAAATAATCATGTTACACAGTGGCGCTGTTTTCACACATTACAAAACACTCATCTGCATAAATGCACTTGAACAGACTAAGCAAAACAAATTCATTGATTAGGATGTTCATTTTGACCATTTTCTTGTGTAAAGTAAATGAAATTTGTTATGGGAGAAAAGGCAGATCAGTGACATTTCTAATTATTTCCAGAAACAAACATAGAAGAGAAAATTTGTTATTTAGATATTCATTTTTCTTTTTAGGGGTGAAGGTATTTATAGTTTTTCATTCCAGTTACAATGGAAATTTTTTGCTGGCAATTTTCAATTGAACACATCTTGCTTTTAAATCTCGCTGGCCAAATTGTGTTGATGTATTAAAAGTTATTGTGCAATTTCACTAAACAGCACTGACATATCTTTACTTCAAATGTGCATAAATCTCAAATTACATTTTAAGAAACTCGAGTCAATGAATTCATTGCTAAAGATTTCCAGCTTCAGCCATGTTTCAGTGATCAAAATGAGATCTGGGCAATGAATCTTATGAAAATTGACAATTTATTAACAGTGTTTGTCACAATTGGGTAATATAATTGAATTATGCATGGATTTTGTTTTACTCTAGTACATTGTTGAGCGGCATGGGAAGACGCTTTTGCCTCTGAACTTGAAATACTGAGTAACTATAACACTCAACAGATAGTTAACAAATTTTGAAAAACATTCTCCCTACAATTTGAGAATGTTAACGTCAAGTTAGCTATTGTATATGGGGTATGTTCCCGACAAATCTGATTTGCCACTTTAATTGTTACTCTGGTGGTTTTGCTCCATGCTGGTTCTTCAGGTTGTCGAATTTGCTTGTTTTGAGGGTCTGTCTTGGGCGATCATTATATTACTGTAGTAATCTTAGATATATCATTGATTCCTTTCAAATCCTAAAATTCTGCATTATCACTGCAATATCATCACAATTATCAGAAATGATCTTATATGGACATGGTAGTTTTCAACAGTCTTGTCGGCTCTAATGCAATTTTCTGTTGATACGCCATTCACATTAATGAAAATTATTAGATCTTTCGAATGCTTTTTACATCGTTGATCTTAACATTTAACTTTCAAAATTATCTTCCTATGGAATTTGTGGTATTGTTCTAGATTCGTTGTGTTCGTAACTTAATCAATGATCGCAGAGTAGAAATACCATACTGGAATGATGGGATACATGGGATCCTGCAAGTTTCGATTGTAGACCCTATTCTCTTTCTTCAATATGTAAACTATATGTCCTTCAAAATGGATGAACAGTTGTCTTTGGGGATGACATAAATTCTTTGCAGGAAAGAAACAGTAAATATGCAGTATCAGAAGGTCGGTTGATTCTATAATAACAAATTAATAGTAAATGAAGGGAAAATTGTTTCCATGCAATTTTCCATTTCAAATAACCCTTTGTATACCTCATTGAAAATGAATGTTGTGCAATTGACTGATGTTAAGGTAACAACATTTTTGAGTCTCTCAATTCACACGAGTCCTAAATTATATATCCATATAAATGAATTGAACGTATAATTTAGTCCATCTATACTACATGTTCAGAATTCTTCCAAATTCAGTCATCCTTCTTACTGCTTGTTATGAATATTTGGGAAATGTTCATTCACACCTGAAATATGACATAATATTCTGGGGAACCACATTCTCCAGCTCCATTTTAGATTACAGAAAAGATTTGTACAAATTAGCAAATCCCACTCTCATGATTCTTGTGAGCCTTTATTAAGTGAGGAATTCCACCGTTGCCTTAATTTTTGTCAAAAATGACTTGCAGAAGATGGGGAACCTACTTTCAGTGGAACTACAGTCTGTAACTATAACACTCAACAGAGTAATCATAATTATATGGGCGGTATCTAAAGCCCACTACAAAAAAATTTCCATACAATACATGTACATTTTTTACAACACATTACCAGATGAGGATTGAAATTGACACACAAATTACAGTGCCAAGTAAAATATTTTCTGCTGCCCAACTATTTCTACAGAATTCGAGATTATACCAAGCATCAAAAAGGAAAGTTATATTGATTTTAACATTAATATTTAATGTATTAGTTACCATTTGGACTGTATAATTCTAAAAGACAAAATATGCCTGTAAGAAGTTTTGTATTTTACTTCAGCTACTAGGTCAATGACCACTATGTCAATCAGGGTTTTGATCTATTTTTCCTGACCCTTTGAGCGAATACTGAGATAGCCCCTTTACGCTTTAGGACATAAATGTAAGTTAACTATCAATTCATGTTTTTTAGAGATCAGTGGGAAATATAGTATTCAAATAATCATTCTCTATGTTCTCACAGGTGGAAGTAGAATCCTTCACGAAATGCATGATGAGAGATAATAGCCAAAATCTCTATCTGATTTGCCTTTGCAAATAATTTTTATTATGGGGCTAATATTTTCTTATGAATTCTTGCTAGAAACTCTCGTTTCCACCTCAATTCATAATTCAACTTGTACATGAATTAAGGTACAGATTCCAGAATTTAAGAAAATTGCACAAAATACCTTTCTCCCCGAAATACGTCTTACAGAGCTTTTGACTTCAAAAGAAAACAAAGGTAATCCCCAAAAAAAGGTTAATATTTTTTGACATACAAAGAAATGATTTTCATTCTTGTTTACATCAATTTAAAGATGTGTATTTTTTAGGTATTTTTACTTTCTCGTATACGTACGTATATACAGAGTAAAATATGAAGAAGGAGAAAGTTATGTAATGCTGCGGAAAATCGACTTCGAATTTCAACGGAAATGCCTGCCTGCCTGCCTGCCTGCCTGCCTGCCTGCCTGCCTGCCTGCCTGCCTGCCTGCCTGCCTGCCTGCCGCCGCTCCGCCTGCCTGCCTGCCGCCCGCCGCCTGCCCGCTGCCCTGCCGCCGCCGCCTGCCTGCCGCCCGCCTGCCCGCCTGCCTGCCTGCCTGCCCCTGCCTGCCCGCCCGCCTGCTCGCCGCCCGCCTGCTGCCTGCCCTGCCCGCCTGCCTGCCTGCCTGCCCGCCCGCCTGCCTGCCCGCCCGCCTGCCCGCCTGCCCGCTCCGCCTGCCCGCTCCGCCCGCTGCCCGCCCGCCCGCCTGCCCGCCCGCCTGGCCTGCCTCGCCTGCCTGCCTGCCTGCCCGCCCGCCCGCTGCCGCCCGCCTGCCCGCCCGCCTGCCCGCTCGCCCTGCCTGCCCTGCTCCGCGCCTGCCTGCCTGCCTGCTCCGCCCGCTCTGCCTGCCCGCCTGCCCGCCTGCCTGCCTGCCTGCCTCGCCTGCCCGCCTGCCTCGCCCGCCTGCCTCGCTCCGCTCCTGCCTGCCTGCCTGCCTGCCTGCCTGCCCGCCTGCCTGCCTGCTCGCCTGCCTGCCGCCGCCTGCTCGCCTGCCTGCCCGCTCCGCCTCCGCTCCGCCCTGCCCGCCTCGCCGCTCGCCCGCTCCGCCTCGCCTGCCTGCTCGCCCGCCCGCTCCGCCTGCCCGCCGCTCCGCCTGCCTGCCCGCTCCGCCTGCCTGCCTGCCCGCCCGCCTGCCTCGCCCGCCCGCTCCGCTCCGCCCGCCGCCCTGCCCGCCCGCCCGCCCGCCTGCCCGCCCGCCCGCCTGCCCGCTCCGCCCGCCCGCCTGCCCGCCCGCCCGCCTGCCTGCCCGCCCGCCCGCCCGCCTGCCCGCCTGCCCGCCCGCTCCGCCCGCCGCCCGCCTGCCTCGCCCGCCCGCCCGCCCGCCCGCTCCGCCCGCCTGCCCGCCCGCCCGCCCGCCTGCCCGCCCGCCTGCCCGCCCGCCCGCCGCCTGCCTGCCCGCCCGCTCGCCTGCCTCGCTCCGCCCGCCCGCCCGCCTGCCTGCCTGCCCGCCCGCCTGCCGCCTGCTGCCTGCCTGCCTGCCTCGCTCCGCCCTCGCCTGCCCGCTCCGCCTGCCCGCCCGCCCGCCTGCCCGCCCGCCCGCTCCGCCTCCTGCCTGCCTGCCTGCCTGCCCGCCTGCGCCCGCTCCGCCCGCCCGCCCGCCCGCCCGCCTCGCCTGCCTGCCTGCCCGCCCGCCTGCCCGCCCGCCCGCCCGCCTGCCGCCGCCGCCTGCCTGCCTGCCTCGCCTGCCCGCCTCGCCTCGCCTGCCTGCCTGCCCGCCTGCCTGCCTGCCTGCCTGCCTGCCTGTCCGCCTGCTCGTCTGCCTGCCTGCTTTGCTGCTCCTGCCTGCCTCCGCTGCTCCGCCGCCTGCTCTGCTCTGCCTGCCTGCCGCCTGCCTGCTCTCGCTCCGCCTGCCGTGCTCCGGCCTGCCTCGCCTCTGCCTCGCCTGCCTGCCCGCCTGCCTGCCCGCCTCGCCTCGCTCTGCCCTGCCTGTCCCGCCTCTGCTCGCCCGCCTGCTCCGCCCGCCTGCTGCCTGCTGCCTGCCCGCCTGCCGCCTCGCCCGCCCGCCCGCCTCCTGCCCGCCGCCGCCGCCTGCCCTGCCTGCTCCGCCTGCCGCCCTGCCCGCCTGCCCGCCGCCTGCCTCGCCGCCTGCCTCCCGCCCGCCGCCTGCCTGCCCGCCCGCCTGCCCGCCTCGCCCGCCCTGCCCGCCCGCCCGCCTGCCCGCTCGCCTGGGCCCCTGCCTGCCCGCTCCGCCTGCCCGCCTGCCTGCCCGCTCTGCCTGCCTGCTCTGCTCCTGCCTGCCCGCCTGCCCGCCCGCCTGCCTCGCCGCCCGCTCCGCCTGCCTGCTCGCCCGCCTGCCGCCTGCCTGCCTCTGCCTGCCTGCCGCCTGCCTGCCTGCCTGCTCCGCCCGCCTGCCTGCCCGCTCCCGCCCGCCTGCTCGCTCCGCCGCCTGCCCGCTCCTGCTCCGCCTGCCTGCTCCGCCTGCCCGCCTGCCTGCCCGCGCCGCCTGCCTGCCTGCCCGCCGCCCGCCCGCCCGCCTGCCTGCCCTGCCCGCCTGCCTGCTCCGCCCGCCTGCCGTGCCGCCCGCCGCCTGCCCGCCCGCCCGCCCGCCCGCCTGCCCGCCTGCCTGCTCCGCCTCGCCCGCCCGCCCGCCCGCCGCCCGCCGCCCGCCCGCCCGCCCGCCTGCCTGCCCGCCCGCCTGCCCGCCCGCCCGCCGCCCGCCTGCCCGCCTGCCGGCCGCCCGCCGCGCCGCCCGCCTGCCTGCCGCCGCCCGCCTGCTGCCTGCCTGCCTGCCGGCCCGCCCGCCCGCCCGCCCGCCCGCCCGCCCGCCCGCCCGCCCGCCTTTTAAAAAATTTAATTTAAATTAAAAGTTTTAAAAAATTACAAAACCAAGAGTTTCTCAAAACCGGTTCCAAATTTGTTCTGTAAAGTTTTGGTAGGGGTAGTGCGAAATGTATAAGATGACGTTAACGCCCTATTTTTCTTTTTTTTTTTGTGGAAATTATAAAATTGTGATTGTTGACTTTCTCTAGTCGTTAATATTTACATTAACGGCAATTTGTTCACATGCTTGTATTTATGAGTACATGTGCTTTAAATGTCATATAAAGTTTCTCGAAAATTCAACAGTTTTGTATTAAAATGATCTCAAAATTGCTCAATAGCCATTTTCTGAAAAAGGTTCCAAATTGTTTCTTCAAACTTTTGCAACGGGTAATACTCATTGCACTGTTCAAAATGACGTAAAGTTCGTTTTGATGTATCCTTTTGTTTTTTCAAAAAATATACTAATGTATTTTTTAAATTATCCCTTACAACGTTAATACGCACAGTTTTAGCAATTTGTAAACTCTTGTGCATTTTTGAGTTAAAGTGCCTCAAATTTCTTTAAATGATGGTTTTCGAAAACTCAAATATTTTCAGTGAAAAGCTTCAAATTTCGCATTTATAGTAACGCTTGAATGTCATTTTCATACATAGGCGGGAGGTCCTAGGTTCAAGTCCCGACGGCGGCAGGATTTTCGACACTAACTTTAGAGCTACGTGGAATTCCGTCGCTGTCTGGAGGAGATTTCTAGTGACCGGCTGCTCTGATCGGTAGTTTTCCATGGTTTCTCCGATCATCACCGGGCGAATGTCGGAGCAGTTCACATACAAACGGGCCACGGACCGCGCGCGATCTTTCTTTCCTCTTTATTGTCTTCACCCTTTACACACTCTACACTTTACATACTCTAATATGCACTACACTACCACACATGCCGGGAGACTGGTCGGGGACTTAGAACTTGTCCCGGCTAGGGCGGTGCCCCGCTGATGGGAGATACCTGATTGAGGAGTGTATCCCGTTAGCCGACGGTTGTTCGGCGCAGGAGCTGGTCATCAAGCGGGGGAAAGACCACCGCCACCTCCCGAGCGAAAACACTCACTACACTTACGGGACTAATGAGTATAGTTAACGCGCCCGGAATCACTAACAATAAATCAATCATAATATCCTAAATAGAAATTTTCATTTCAAAATTTAGGCATGTGTTTTTACCCTTCTTTAATACTTGAAACTGAAAACTGAAAAGTTGACAAAATTTCAAAAAATGTATTTTGGGTGGCGATAGATGACAGCCTGCAAGAGGAAGAGGCAAGACCGTAAAGCCAGTCCGCACCAAGGAAATTAGAAAACTTTACTACGAGAAAGTCTGTGCCATTCTGTTGCACCACTAGTTCTACATAACAGTCGGTCTTTTCTGGCTATGCATTTCGGTAGGCGCTGCAGCAGTTTTTGTATGCCCATGTCACGACAGCTCGCCGCCCTGTCGTTTCGCTGTTGCCTTCTAGCCAAATATTCTTTCGTCTTAGGAAATAGGTGGTAGTCACTGGGTTTCAAGTCCGGACTATGGTGTGTGTGTGTGTGATGTTCCATGTTACAGGAGAGTGACGGTTTGATGGGCGACGTGGGGACTGGCATTGTCGTGGACAATGCTTACGCCCCTGCTCAACATTCGTCTTCTCCGGTTCTGAATCACCAGTCTGGGTGTTTTCAATCTCACAATACCGGTCAGCGTTTATTGTGATCCCAGAAGGCATGAAGTCCATCAACAATACCTCCTTTCGATCCCAACACACAGTTGCCATAGGTAGAGTGTGATTGAATTTTCGCAGCTTGGGAGAAGAGGGATGCCGCCACTGACGTGATTGTTGTTTGATCTTAGGTGTGTCGTGGTACGCCTAGGTTCCGTCGCCCGTGACAATCGAATCCAAAACGTCTTTTTCGAGTGCATACAGGCGAAAGAATTCACGGGAAGATTCAACTCGTTGCCATTGATGGTCTTCGTGAGCATTCGCGAGAATCCATCTTTCGCACACCTTCCGATATTGCAACCTTTCCGTCAAAATCCTGTGAATGGTTCCTCGGGAACCAAACTGCAGAGATCATCCAGTTCGTGAATGATTCGCCAATCTTCACTCATGGTTTGCTCAACCATCGTCTATTTATTTTATTTTATTTTTACGTAAAAAAAAACAGTTAAAAAACTGCGTATGACGTGCTATGGGGAAAAGTGAATTGTGTGCACATTTTCAAAATTCTGTGATCCCTACACTAAGTCATATACTACTTAAATTTTGAATTTTTGAAAGGAGAAAAACAAAAACTCCCATGTAATAAAATCTATTTTCAAGGATAAACAAGCAATAAATTTTGAATTTTGAAAGGGAGAAAAAAAAACAACAAAAAAAAACAACTCCCATGTAATAAAATCTATTTTCAAGGATAAATCGTCGGAAACCAGCTGCAAACTCTCTACAGCATTGGCGGACGTTTTTGACAATCGTGCACAACTCGCACGGTTTCAACTTACGGTGAATTTCAATAGGTTTTACATTTTTCGTTAAAAAACGAATAACTGTGCAAACTTCGCACTTAGAGGTAGTGCCAAACGGGATTTCCATGACAAATGGCTGCCAAGTGAAGACGACGTGTTCCAGTGAGGTGCACATAGGCTTGTTTGGGAGTGGGGGAAGCAATAGATACAACAACTCGTGGATTCGGTGGTGGAACGGTTAGCGTATCGGGCTGTTGTACCCGAGTTAGCGGGTTCAAACCCGATCGAAGCCGTGGATTTTTAAGGGCGAAAACATCCTTGTACGCCTTCCTTCGGATGGGAAGTAAAACCGGATGTCCCATGTAGTAAGATTTAACATTAGATATCCCGAAAGGGTCTTCGACGCCATAGGAAGTTATTTTCTTTGAATATTTTTTCGATTTCTCCTTCTGATAATTACTTTTAATAAGAAAATTACTTATATAAATTTTTGGAATGATTAAACAATATAAATCCGTGCCACCTAGCACAAAATTTTTAGTGTACTTTATGGATTCTTATTTTCTTGTCGTATAAACCAAGACTATGAGTTCTTCTTCTTCTTCTTCTTCTTCTTCTTCGGCATTTTCCCCTTAGGAGCTTGCCGTTTTCACCCTCCACAACTCTCGATCCTCCCAATCTCGTGGTTTGAGGCCTCTATCCTTCATAGCTTCTGGATGTATTTTTCCCATTCTAAAGCTGGTCTTCCTCTTTTTCGCCTCTCAGATGGTTGCCATTTTAAGATCTTGTGTGGCCATCTGTTTTCTGACATTCTCTGAACATGTCCATACCACTGTAGTGCTCTATTTTCCAAGGTCTTCGTAATAGAACAAATTATATTCATCCTTCTCCATATTTCTTCATTTCGCATTCTGTCCTTGCGAGTAAGTTGTAGGCATCGTCTCATGTAGTCCATTTCCACTGTCCTTATCTTATCTCTTATTTTTTGTGTTTGTGGCCACATTTCGCTCCATATAGTACTATATTTTCTACTACACAATGTAATATCCTTCTTTGACATCTTGCGGATATTGTTATTCCATAATATGCTGTGTAAAGCTTTGTTGCTTTCTTCCCATAATTATTCTCAGTTTATATCTGCAGCACATGTACTCGAGTTGTTTATTAAAGATCCAAGATATTTGAAGGTGTTACAGCTTTAATTTTGTTACCATTCACGCTCTATATCTGTTATTCCTTGTCCAATGCACATATCTGGTTTTATTAAAATTTATTTCTAATCCCCATTTATTGTATTCTTCTATTAGCTTTCTTAGCATGTACACCATATCCTCTTCATCTTGGGCAAGATTACCTGGTCCAGCAAATAGAAGGGAGTGAAAGGTGTCCTCTCCGATTTTTATTCCCATGCCAGAACATTTTCTGTACCAGTTATAGAGGGCTTGTTCTAGGTAGATATTGAACAAAATGGGAGATAACCCACATCCTTGTTTTAAACCCTTGTTTATCAGAAAGCTTCCCGCTAACTTATCTCCAATTTTTATTTGGGCTTCGGTGTTTTTGTAAAGTTTTTAACAGATTGATCCACTTTTCTTTTATATCAACCTTTCTCATTGCTTCCCATATCTTTTTTCTTGGGACACTATCGTATGCTTTCTGGAGGTCTATAAAGGTTACATAAATATTCATATTTCTGCTTTTATGTTTCTCTATAACTTGTCTGATACAGTGGATGTTATCTAGGCATGATCGCTCGCTCTAAAACCACTCTGCTCTTCACTCAATACAGGTTTATCTTCTTCGATTTTTTACTTAGAATACTAGAAAACAATCTTGCTGTTGATGGTATGACACTTATTCCCCTGCAATTCCAGGTGGGCTTTATTGGTTTTTGCTTTGCATAGTGCCTCCACCATATTTCAAGAGCTCCATTCTTATATTTCCAGGTCCGGGGCTTTATTGGTTTTTGCTTTGCATAGTGCCTTCTTAATATCATCCTCAGTTATTTCAAAATTGCTTTCCTCCACATCTCTTATTTCTTCTTCTCCTTCACATTCTGGTCTGTTTTCTTGTAGGAGCATTGAGTAGTGGTGTATCCATTTTTGAGACGGGATTCTTTGTACTATGCTTTTACACTCATTATTTCTTCTCATTTTATTTATAATTTTCCAGGCTTCCGAAGATTTATTGTATCCTACAGTTCCATCGATGTATGTACATAACCTATCCCAATGTTCATTTTTTTCCATTTTTACACCTGTTTTAACTTTTTGTCGAATCAGAACATATTTCTCTCTTGACTCTGGTGTTTTATCATTTAACCATTTCATATATGCCTTCTTCTTCTCTTGAATCATTTCTTCCAAATTCTCAGAAAACTTTTCCATATATTTCCTTTTTCTTTCTTCTTCCCCAAGGGCTTCCTTAGCTGCTTCCAAAATACTCTCCTTCAAGTGTTGATACAATTCTGTGGGATTGCCATCTTTTTCCAAATTTAATTTGTTTCTCAGTCTATTTTGGTAGAGCATTTTGACACTATACTGATTCAAGAGGTCTGTCTTGAATATTGATTCCTTGTTCTCTATAAGCTCATTGTCTTTTTTGGAGCGTTTTCTTTACATTCATATAACATAGCTTTCCCACTAACATGTGATGGTTGCTGGCACATTCAGGTTGTCTATAAACCCACACATCCTTTAATAGTGATTGTCTTATCCTCCTCATTATCATTAAATCTATAATAGACTTACGTTGTCTTGTGGGATCTTCCCATGTAAATTTATGTATGTCCTTATGTTGAAACATAGTATTTGTTACAACACATTCTTGCTCCTACATAGATCAATAAGTCTGTTCCCATTGTCGCTTACCACATCTTCTCCAAAAGGGCCAACTACCTCCTTTTCGTGGTGTCCAACTCTACAATTCAAATCGCCAATGACAATTAGTTCAACTTGCTTGCTCACTTCTTCTATAATATCACCAAGCTCACTAAAGAAAGCATCTTTTTCTTCACTTAAAGCATTGTTATTAACTCCATATACTCCAATGATAGTTGTACATTGGTTGTGAATATTAAGTTCGACTTTGATCAATCTTTCACTTATTTGTTCAAAATTTGTAACATGTTTTCTGTATTTATTGTTAATAAGTATCGAGACGCCAGATTTTGCATGTTGTTTTTGATCTCCACTCCATTCTTAGTTTCTGTTAGACCATAATATCCAATTTCAGTTTATCTATTTCTGCCACAACTTCTGTCTGTTTCGGTCTCAAACCTTGCACATTCCATGTACCGATTGAGATTGTCCTTTTCCGTTGCCAAATTCGTCTCCGGTTGACTGCCCGTATCCGCGGCTTTCGTATTGGGGAGAATGCACCTCAGAGAGTTTTTTACAAAGAATGGGTTGCAGGCCCATTGCTCCAACCCTCCTCCTTTACTCGGGCTTGGGACCGGCAACGGCGGCTACTGAGCTACTCGATCCACTCAGCGCCTACCGTAGGCGGAGTTGACTATGAGTTCTATGAGAGTAAAAGTGAACTTAATGATGTTACCTCAAACTTCAGTTGCCCATTTCTTCAATAACATTTAATATTTTTCAATTAATAAGTGCTGACGAAATTAGGTCTGTACAGTTTTGATTCACGATAGATGGTGGCAATTGTTTGAGTAACACATAAATTTACATATATAACTTATAATATTGTTTATAATATAATTATACTATTGTAAATGTATATAGTTCGAAATTCCACATCTTCAGAAACGCTCAAATACATTTTTTTCGAAAAGGGCTCCAGATTTTTTTCTGTAAATTTTTTGTACTGATAGTGCTAAATGTACTTAATAACACGATAAATGCCTCTGTGATGTATTCTGTTGTTGTTGTTGTTGTTAATAATAATAATAATAATAATAATAATAATAATTATTATTATTATTATTATTATTATTATTATTATTATTATTAAACAAAGTTTTTTTTAATATTTCCTAGGTTAATATTTACTTCACGGGCATTTCTTATACATTACTTTTGAGTGATATGACCTCAAATAATTTTTTGTTAATCGTTCGCTGCGTGTTGCAAGGAAATATGTGTCAGCTGCAGTTTCGATGGCAATGTTGACCTTGAATGACGGCATGTTTTCTTAAGGATTTCCTTTCTCCAGCATCTGACTTGCAGTGACGCATCGGAAGTGATCTTTGTTTTCCGCTGTCATGACCTGCATGCTCAGTATCGGATCTCGCTAGTCTCCAGTCGATAGTATATCCACTTCCTATGTTGTGTCTCTTTTCACTGCATCTTTCCCTTTATGTCAAAAGAATAAAAAGGTATATAAATGCCCAACGATAGGATTTGCACAGATAATCTAAAATCGTCTCGATTTTGGACAAGATTCAGTATTGGCGTATTGAGGGTAAGACATGAAATCATAAATTGCTATAATACGCCATTAACTACAACGCCATTAAAATATAATATGAATGACAAATTATAGAGGTATCTTTTCAAAGAAGAGATAATTAGTAGAGTTAATATGTTAATTGTTACCAAAAACTCCCTTATTCATAATTCATTTTAAAAAATACTGTAGGAAAAGCAAGGGGGTAGAGATTCCAGAGCACAAGAAAATGAACGCAGATTCTATTTTTCGACTAACACGATTGTTCACTTCTTATAGGTTAAGTAAATCCATGAACCAAGGAACTAGTAAAGTCTAGTAACTAGTACTAGTCCGTCCCTCTTAAATCACATTTCCCTCTAAAAAAAATTATTTATCCTTTAATCCGATATCTTTCTAAAGCAGCAGTTTTGAATTTCGGTGCAATGTTTGTATTCAGTAACTTCGAAAATAGTACTTTACGCATAACCATATTTCTTCTCATAACCCCTTCACTTTCAGGTGAATTTTGATATTTCATTTCGATATTCGAAATCAGCGACCGCGAAAACCATTGAATCAATATTTCTACACATATCGGGTTCATTTTTATGAGCCAATTAGCCATTCGAATCCGCTATTTTGAATTTTGAAATTTCATTATGATATTCGAAATCAGTGATCTCCAGAATCCCCTCTGTACATTTTTTAAGCAGTTTTGTTTATTATGAGTCGATCGGCCATTTTGAAATTTCATTATGATACTCAAATTCAGCGATCTCAAAAACCCATTGATACCTATTTTTACCCAAATCTACAGGAATTTGTAAATATGTCCAGGTTTTAGACCCGATTGAACTAGCGTGAGCCCGTCTGCCTGTCCGCCCGTTCGTCTGTCTGCCTGTCCGCCCGTTCGTCTGTCTGTCCGTTCGTCTGTCTGTCCGTTCGTCTGTCTGTCCGTTCGTCTGTCTGTCCGTTCGTCTGTCTGTCCGTTCGTCTGTCTGTCCGTTCGTCTGTCTGTCCGTTCGTCTGTCTGTCCGTTCGTCTGTCTGTCCGTTCGTCTGTCTGTCCGTTCGTCTGTCTGTCCGTTCGTCTGTCTGTCCGTTCGTCTGTCTCGTCCGTTCGTCTGTCTGTCCGTTCGTCTGTCTGTCCGTCGTTTGTCTGTCCGTCTGTCCGTCCGTCCGTCTGTCCGTCCGTCTGTCTGTCCGCCTGTCTGTCCGTCTGTCTGTCCGTCTGTCTGTCCGTCTGTCTGTCGGTCCGTTTGTCTGTCCGTCTGTCTGTCCGTTTGTCTGTCCGTCTGTCTGTCCGTTTGTCTGTCCGTCTGTCTGTCTGTCTGTCGTCTGTCTGTCGTCGTCCGTCCGTCGTCCGTCGTCCGTCTGCCGTCCGTCCGTCTGTCTGTCGTCTGTCTGCCCGTCCGTCTGTCTGTCTGTCTGCCCGTCCGTCCGTCTGTCCGTCTGTCCGTCTGTCTGTCCGTCTGTCTGCCCGTCTGTCTGTCCGTCTGTCGCCTGCCCGTCTGTCTGCCCGTCCTGTCTGCCCGTCTGCCGTCTGTTCGCCTCGTCGTTCTGTCCTCCGTCTGTCCGTCTGTCTCCGTCTGTCCGTCTGCCGTCGTCTGTCTCGTCTCGTCTGTCTCTGTCCGTCCGTCTGTCCGTCCGTCTGTCCGTCGTCTGTCCTCGTCCGTCTGTCTCGTCGTCTGTCCGTCTGTCTCTCGTCTGTCGTCCGTCTGTCGTCTCGTTCGTCCGTCTGTCCGTCCGTCTGTCTGTCCGTCTGTCTGTCTGTCCGTCCGTCTGTCCCCGTCGAGGTGGGTTGGTCCACGTCCTGACGGGGGGATGCAGAGAGGGCTCTCAAGTATTTTCTTTCACCAGACATTTTTTCTTCTCCCCATATATCATTCTCGTTCCTTCATTACATCCTTTCTCTTTTCTTCTATTTCACTGGCCCCCTCTGTATGCTGAACGCCCACCCATGTGTTTGCCGTGCATGGCGACCCCTGTCGGAGGGAACGTGTCCTGGCGGTTGAGGAGTCTGTTTGTTTCCCCACTACTTACCTTGTGCTACATTCTGCTTTGCACTTAGGGATACGTTGTTTACGTATTTTGGGGAACATTCCTTGTAGGCTTCAAGACGCTTGCTTTGGCCTCGGACTCTTCTAGACGGTCGGTCGGGAGCTAACCCACTCCCGATCAATCGGCTTGGACTAGGCCTTGTACTGAACTCCAGTGTGAGCGGGGGGATACACGGTGGTGCAGCGCTGTGCTATTCCCCCACTATATCTGCGTGGCAACCCTGGCACTCCGATGGAGTGTCCCCTTGTTGGGCTCCGTGGTGGGTGGGGACCACGGGGATGAACTCAATATCCATCTTCATGGATACTAAACCTTCACCCCGCCCTCTTCCGCAAGGAAGAGGCGATGTCCAGAGAGAACTATTGATTTAAATAGTTTCTTTTTAAAAGAGGAAGACCGACCGAAGAAGCCTAGATTCCTCCTCATGGCATGCGCCGAGGAAGGAAAAACATTCAAATCTGTCAGTGCTGTTCGTTTGGCGCGCGCCATAGAGGAAACCTTTGGAAAGCTGCAAGCTGTAGTGCGACAAAGGAATGGTACCATTCTCTTTGAAGCACGTACAGATGACCAGGTTGTGAAAATTATGAACACTAAGTAGATTGCCGGCCTCCAGGTGGATGTGACCACACACCCTACACTATACCTCTGTAAGGGAGTGGTCAACCACGAAGACTTTTCAACGGAGAGTGAGGAAGAACTAGTTTCGTTTTTTAAAGACCAAGGCGTGACTGATGTGTATAGAATCAAGAGGAGGGAGCATGGGCGAGAAATCCCCACTTCCACTCTTATCTTGACGTTTAATCTTCCTACCAACTCACTTTGCCGTCGCCACAAACTCAAGCACGTGTATCGATCTAGCACTCTGCAGCCCTTCTCTTGCAACCGTTCTGCAATAGTCCATCCTAGATGCGACCATTACCCCATTATCGTCCACATTGATGGGCTAGCCCGTGGGTTGGCGCGCCCCCCTCAATGGTGTGTCGGACGTGCTGACTGGCTGATATTCCAAGCGAACGTCAGTGTATCGGAGGAGGAGTTTGTCAGTGTGGAAGAAATGGCAGCACATTTTAACAAAGCTGTATTACGAGCTGCGGAAATTGCAATCCCCAAGTCGACTGGTAAATCGCGACACCCTTTCGTCCCGTGGTGGAACTCGGATTGCTCAAGGGCTGTTAGTGCTCGTAAAAAAGCTTTGGCGAGATTAAAACACTATCCAACCGCGGATAACTTAATCGAGTACAAAAGGTGCAGAGCAAAGGCGAGGAGAACCATTTTAAAAAGTAAAAATGCATCATGGAGGTCATACGTCTCTTTGAATTGCCAAACGCCACCACGTCTGGTATGGAGGAAGGTGCGTCAAATCAAAGGATATCCTTCCCCAAACTCTGTGTCAGGTCTTCAAAAAAATGGTCAGGTTATCACAGCTCGAGACGCCATTGCAGAGGTACTTGCCACTCATTATGAAAACATGTCGAGTTGGGCAAACTATGCTCGAAACTTCATTCTTCTCAAAGAAAGAATGGAAAACCGCGCTTTGGATTTTTCTAGCAGAGCACATGAGGAATATAATACCCATTTCTCCATGTTTGAAATGAGTTCTGCTCTAATGCTTGCAAAAAGAACCACACCAGGTCCAGACCAAATTCACAACGTAATGCTGCAACATCTTCCCGAAATGGCCATACAATTTCTTCTCCTACTCTTTAACCGTATTTGGGAAGAGCACACCATCCCTACCTTTTGGCGAGAAGCCATCATCGTCCCATTTCCCAAAGAAGGCAAAGATCGATCACTGCCATCAAGTTATCGACCTATCTCTCTCACAAGTTGTGTATGCAAAGTTCTGGAACGCATGGTGAATCAGCGTCTGGTCTGTACCTTGGAGTATAAAAATCTGTTGACGCCAATCCAAAGCGGGTTTAGAAGAAACCGTTCGACCTTGGACCACCTCGCTTCGTTGGCAACAGCTGTTTGTACATCGTTCGTCTTGAGGCAACATCTTGTGGCCATATTATTCGGCATAGAAAAGGCCTACGACACCACCTGGAGGCATGGCATTCTGCAAACCCTGCACTCTTGGGGATTTAGGGAGAAGCTTCCTCTATTCCTTCAAAGCTTCATTTCGAACAGATCCTTCCGTGTTCGTGTGGGTGATAGACTTTCTCGTAGTCACACTCTTGAAAATGGTATCCCCCAAGGATCAGTCCTGAGTGTCACTCTTGTTTGCCATCGCCATCAATGGTATAGCGTCGACTGTGCGAGAACCTGTAAAGGCGTCGTTGTTTGTGGATTTGCCATGCCATGCCATTTGTTCATCCAGCAGCATCAGTGTGATACAGAGGCAACTCCAAATGGTGCTTAACAAGCTCCACGAATGGAGCACGTCAACGGGCTTTAATTTCTCTGCTACTAAATGTACCTGTTTGCATTTTTGTAGGATATTCCATTTGCATAGCAACCCAGTTCTTTACTTGCGGAGGAAATCAGCTTCCATTCGCTGAATCTGCTAAGTTCCTGGGGCTTACATTTGACAAGTCCCTAACGTGGCGTGCTATCCGTGGATTACAAACCAGATGTGTCTCTCCCCTTAATCTTCTTCGAATGCTGAATGGTACATCATGGGGAGCCGACCGCACTACCCTACTGCAGTTATATAGATCACTCGTCCGCTCAGTTTTGGATTACGGTAGTGAAGTGTATGGCTCGGCAGCTCCCTCCACTCTGCGACCCATCAAAAGTATACACCACGCTGGTATCCGTCTGACAACTGGTGCGTATCGCACCAGCCGAATTGAGTGCCTTCTAGCCGAGGCTGGTGAGCCCTCCTTAAAAAGAAAGCGGGATATCTTATTAGCATCTTACGGTGCTAAAGTATCAGGACTTCCTAATCATCCTTGTCGCCAAATAATTACCCATTCTAAGTATGAAACATCCTATATTCTTCGAACATCGCTGCCTCACCCTCCAGGTATTCGATTGCGAAATCTTTTGCGTGACCGTAATGTTGATCTTCCCACCCTTGTAAAACCACCAAGTCACCTTATTCCCCCTTGGAAACTCCTCCGTCCAAATAATGATCTCAGACTATTCAAGCTTCCCAAACAAACAACTAGCCCTCTTGTTTACCAGATGCATTTTCAGGACATGAGGATAGCCTATCCAGATCATGTATTCTTATACACAGATGGTTCATCGTGCAATGGCACAGTGGCATGTAGTTTTTACTGTATCAGAGCTACCAAATCATATCGGCTACATTCCCAGTGCAGTATCTTCACTACTGAAATGTATGCAATTCTTGAAGCCCTAAAATACATCGAGTCAGCGAGTTTGCGCCGAGTAGTTCTCTGTTCTGATTCTCTCAGCTCACTACAAGCTGTCTCCCGTTCTTCATCAGACTAACTGACACAATCAGTTCAAAACCTCATCCATCGCCTTTTGTCTCACCGCTGTGACCTGGTACTAAGTTGGGTCCCAGGCCATGTGGGAATCGTGGGAAACGAGATGGCTGATCGGGCGGCGAAATCGGCGACGGAAGTACTCGTGTGACATTCCTTTTGTACCATCGTCTGATGTTAAAGCTTCTTTAAAACGATCCATCTTTAGAGCGTGGCAAACAGAGTGGCACAATACCACCTATAAACTAAGTGCAATAAAGGACTCTGTTAATTCTTGGCGTTCCTCGTCCAGACCTTCTAGCCGCGAGGAAGTTATTTTAACCCGTCTTCGTATCGGACACTGCCACTTTTCTCACAGTTTCCTACTTCGAGGTGCGTCTCCTCCTACCTGTGATAGATGCAGGGCGAATCTTTCTGTGGAACACGTCCTCCTGCAGTGTTTGAAATTTGTTGGCAGTCGACGAAGACATGGTCTGGGCAACTCTCTACGAGAGGTGCTCGGAGATGCATTCCGCGCTCTCAAAGCTTTTTTGTTTTTTGAGAGAAAGCGGAATATATAATTTTATCTGACATATAAGGGCAATAAATATTTTCTCTACCCCAGATTTGTTTTTAAAATGTGTCTTGTTTACCTGAATGTTTTATGCGTAATGGATGGTCTCCTTTTGGGGTATATATGAGCTTTTAAATTAGCTGGAAAGTTCCACAAGCAACCCTTTTAACAAACTTTAATTGATTTTTTTTAGAAATACTTTGACATGGGCGCCAATGACCTTAGCGCCCTTTAAGCCCAATCAATAAATCAATCAACCGTATGTCTGCCCTGTCCGTCTGTCCTGTCCGTCTGTCCTGTCTGTCCGTCTGTCCTGTCTGTCCGTCCGTCTGGCTGGCTGGCTGTCCGTCTGTCTGTCTGGCTGTCCGTCTGTCTGTCCGTCTGTCTGTCCGTCTGTCCGTCGTCTGTCCGTCTGTCTGTCCTCTGTCTGTCCGTCTGTCTGTCCGTCTGTCTGTCCGTCTGTCTGTCCGTCTGTCTGTCGTCGTCTGTCCGTCTGTCTGTCCGTCTCGTCCGTCGTCCCGTCGTCTGTCCGTCCGTCTGTCCGTCGTCTGTCCGTCCGTCTGTCCGTCGTCCGTCCGTCTGTCGTCCGTCTGTCCGTCCGTCTGTCCGTCTGTCTGCCGTCCGTCCGTCTGTCTGTCCGTCTGTCCGTCCGCCGTCTGTCCGTCCGTCTGTCCTCCCCCCTTCCGTCCGTCTTCCGTCCGTCTGTCCGTCTGTCTGTCCGTCCGTGTCCGGTCTGTCCGTCCGTCTGTCCGTCCGTCCGTCCGTCCGTCCGTCTGTCTGTCTGTCTGTTCGTCCGTCCCTTTGTGTCTGTCTGTCCGACCGTCTCTCTGCGTGTCCGACCGTTTTTTTGACCTAGCGTTAGTCTGTCCTGTTGGTTTGTCTGTCCGCACGTTCGTTCGTCTGTCCGTCCGCCCTTTTGTCTATCTCTCTATTTGTCCTTTTGTTTATCTCTCTGTCCATCCGTGTGCCTGTCCCAAACTTCACAACTAGGATTACAGGGGGAGGAGAGAGTTCACACTGATTGACTCTGTTCTTCTCTTCACCGCACTTCTCTAAGCTCTTTTGGAGTATTCTATATAGTATAGTAGGATAAAGATGTTGCTCTAATTAGTTATGTAGATCCCTGAATTTCTGTCCACCTCATTTTAACCCAGTTTATCCTATCAAACCCTGGTCAACCTTGGCACTGTAAAACAATTCTACAAACAAGGAAATAAGCAAAAAACAAAATCTCTGACATGGCATACTTCCATTATTTTAGTAAGTAAAACAATGATGCAGAGAAGAAAAGGCAGCACAATACTGTCTGTTCTACTGGAACTATAGAAATATACATAAACATTTTGATACATGCTTCATTGTACAATAAGTGCTGTCAATTGGAGTTCTAATTCATAATATTTCAATTCCCTTTGCTGTGTGATTATAAACTTTGTTCCTGTTTGCAGAAAATTTGATTTGAAGGGTTCTACGGTTGATCGGGAAGCTTCAGACAAAGAGAAAGAGAAAGATCTGCCTACACTTAAGGACAATGATTTCGTGAAAGAGGGAATGAAGATATACATTGGTGATGAAGCAAAAGAGAAACTCTTGGAGACCCTGACTGCAGACGTGGAGGTGTGTGCAATTTTTTGTTTTCTATATTCAATCATTGTTTATAATGTATTTGTATTTTGTATGTACGAATATAATTGCACATGTATGTAGTGCTTTGTAAAGTATAGTTCATAAATTTACAATTTTGTGTTAGTTTACAAAAGTTTGAATTCCTTTTGTAAAAAATATTAACAGCTAAAAATAGGTCATAAAGAGAAACATTAAATGTTTTGAATGTTAATATAAAGACAATCAAAGAACTGTAAGCTTCTTAAATTTTCCCCCAAAATTATTCAGTAATTATCCATTTTTAATTCCTTTGTAAGGTGGTTTGCCTACACACTGTGAACTTATGCCTTTTTTTATTATTATTGAGGCCTTATTAAAATTCATCTGAATTAGTCTCTGAAAAATATTGTCAATATGTAAAGAATTAACAGATTTCTCATTTCGCCATTCGTTTTTATTCGCCAATGTGATATTTGTTGATAATCATTTAAATTGAATGACCATTTAAATTAATTTGTTTGAATTTACTATTTTGTGTTCCTGTAATCAAAGTATATTCTTTTTATATAAAAAATTTTTTAAATGTTTCTTTTTACATATATTCTTCAATTTGAGTAGATTTTAATTTTTTTTATATTAAGTAGTAATTTAATGTCTCTTTAGAAGTAGAGTAATTTTTAGCATTGCTACTCAGTTATCCAATCATTAGTGTCCCTTTCTTCTTGTTTTATTAAAGATTTGTATGAATAATTTTTCAGTTACAATAGATTTAAGGTATCAATTAAGAATTAGAAAAATTTCTTTATGTACTATATTTCGCATTCAAGTCCATTTGAGTCTTCTATGAATGTTTTCTTGTACAGTTCCTTACAAAACTTCATCTCATGGATTATTCTTTGCTGCTTGGAGTCCACGATTGTGCTCGTGCTGAACAAGAAAATCGTGAAAGGGCAGAACAAGAGGAAGAAGAAAATAATGGTGTGGATGATGATGAAGATTCAGAAAGTGGTTCTGGACTTGAAACTCGTGGAGCTGACCGTTGGCCTGGGGGTGCAACACCACCTGATTCTCCCCATGCAGCACTTGCCAGAGAAACAAGTTTACAGTACGAAACTGGGATTGTACCTGAACTAGATATTTATGCTATACCAAGTCTAGAAGGTAATACATCTTTCATATATTGTATGAATGCTTGTTATGGTCGTTCATGAATTTCAAGAAAGAATTTTTTTTTGTTTTAAAAAACAAGTGTCGCCATTCATTTTATGCGTTTTTATTTCATATTATTAAAACGTATTAATGCCCAAAAGAATACGAGTCATAGAATTGATGAGTTTCAGATATTATTTCTACCAGGGGCAGCGTGTGCGTTCATTGGTTCAGAGAACCTTCTGTGAATTACAGCTTTAATTTATTTTATAATGGAAGTAAATATTTATTCTTATCTTTTTGGTTGGACACTCTACTAGAGAGCAAGATAGATTTCTTATCTTGAGAGCACATCACAGTGTCCTCTCCTAAACATTGCGCCAGTGTTCATTATGGAATTTGAACCAGCTCAGAGCAAGCCTCTGTGTATATATGGATACACAGTTCTTTACATACCAAGAATAGCAAAAAATGTCGCTGTTCCGTAACACAACATATGAATAGCAAATATTTAATAGCAGGAAACCTCTTCCTTGGAGCGTTGCTGCCACAATTTCAGCTGTTGTAAGTAGGCACCCTGAGTATGAAAATTCAGTTGCACAGAATGAGAACAGGCAACAATCAAATATTTGTATTTTTCAGTCAAAATCAAAATTGTTTCCTTGTTTTTGGACTTTTTCGAGTTTCTGGGAATCTAACAATACCATAGGCAACTATCCTATGACCAGAGGCTGCATAGTTTCTTTCAATTTTTGTGTACATTGGAAATTAGTAATATAGATAATTCACAGAGATCATTAATGAACTTTGGCAGAGGCAGATCCTGAAAGTATCTGTGGGGGCACCATGTTTGGTTCACATTTCTCCCTCATAAATGTTTTTGAAATAATGAAAAAGGATTACTTTTAGCTTAAAGTTTAAAAACAATGAATATTCATTTTGAAAATATTCCTTTGGATGTGATGAGATCCTTGTGATAATTGTTTTGAATAAGTTGAGTAAAATTACAAAAAATATTGGCTTGAGGAAGGGGCATTACGCATATGCATCCCCCTTCTCCCAGACCACCACTGGTGAAGCACCATTTCTTGTGAACATGCACCGCCATTGGTGAGAACTAATGTCTGAACTTCACTAATTCACAAATTATCCTGTTCATGTTTACATTACCCTAAGTAAGTGGATGAAGTCCAAAGTAGGTACAACTTCAAAGCATACTTAAGACTTAAACCAGGCATTACAGTAGCCAACATGAGGTAGTTAGGGTAGGTGAAGTACATTGATGGAATGGTGATAATGATGGAAAATAGCAGTTATGTTATAAACATAAATGATACTGCTGGTGGGTGGTTTCTAATGCTAATGAGAGACAAGGTGTGTTCAAGTTCTCAAGATTCTTTCCTTCTCTCATATTTTCTTTTCTTTAAACTTTCTATGAGAATAGTGCAGAATATTCTGAATTCAATAGCAGATATTAATTTTCATTTAATCTATTGAGTTTAAAAAAGTAAAGATATATTTTTTTTTCACTTCTTGTACTTTGTTTGATAAAATGTTTTTCAAATGATGACTAAAGTGAAAGTAAGGTAGGAGTTGCAATATTATAATATTATGTGTTTATTACTAATAATATGATAAAGTATGTGGTGTAGAAGCACCATAATTTGCATTGAACTCCTTTTTCAGAAAACCCTATCATATTCTGAGTTGTGATACAGTGATTTTTTTAAAATCTCCCCTTCATAAAATGAGACCTGTATGAAATGGGACCATTGTTATTTTCATTCATTATTGTACCATGTAAATATGCTTAGTTTTATTATTTTAATACTAAAAGTACATACAGGTACCCAGACTTGCATTAAATAAATAGATACCTATTATGTTCAGATCTTACCCAGGAACATGAAACATTTTACATACTACAATACATAAGCATAACAGAAAATGCAAAGTAGAGAAAGTATAAAGCAAATAATATGAAAGTGGGTGATAAGCTGAAGCTTTGGCTGTCATCAAGCATTCCACTCGCTCACTCGCTCACTCACTCACTCATTCACTCATTGTAGATAGCTTGTTTCATAATTGAAGAATAATGAACATTCCATCCAAGATCATAGGGAACTTTAATTCAGAGATTGTTGCATTATATTTGTTAAGGCATTGAGTAGTTAAGTACTTTGAGTAATTGTGCAGTTTTAAAGGATTATATGAGCAGTTGAAAATGGGGAAAAGAACAAGGATCTCTTCCCTTGTAAAGTGGCAGATTTAAAATATTTTCTCAAATAGGGTAACTAGGGCCTAGGGCATATTCTTGAAAGACTCACAGTAAGTCAAAATTCCATTAGTAGAATCAGTGTTGCAACAAGAGGAAACAGAACATGTGAGCAAAAGAGAATTGGAAAATGTGGAAGAATACTTATGCTGTCTCCATGAGGCATCAAAAACGTTATAAAAATTAGCCCAGTAGAACAAAAGCTACTTCTAAAAATTTCAGTATGAAGATTGTTGTGTATGAAGCACATGTTCCTCCAGAAAGTGTGAAGAGAATTCTCTGTGAAGAGGGCATAAAATCATGACACCTCTGAAAACTAGTGGTGCAACAACAGAACATACTTCCTCCCACTGTTCCAAAATTTGTAATTTTCGAAAATTCAGTGGGTTCAACAAAAATGAGACCTTATTCATTCTTTTTAGCACCCCTTGTTTTATTCTTCAGGGAGGGTAAAGAAAAAAAATTGGAGGTGGTTTTGAGATGTGCTTTTTTTAAATTGCATTAACTTCATGCAGAAATTACGCGAAAACTACTTTTTTTTTGGTTGTCGTTTTTGTTGGGTCTTTTGTTGTTGTTTTTCCTTCAAAAAATTGTACATGTCCTTTTTAGAGAGCTGAATTTTTCAATCAGATTTTGTTCACGGTAAAAATCTTCAAATTTGTTATTTGAAATTTTAACTTTTCTGCAATTTTGTTGTCTTTTTGCAAACAGAGTTTGCCGGAAAGGAGACCAGCACCAATTTTTGTTACCATCCTTTAATGCATATGAAGAGAAAATTTAAAGAAAAAATTTGGAGCCTTTCTTGAGAAAATAATTATTTAAAATTTTTTTTTAAATTCTCTATAATTCACACAAAATCACATGAAAACTAATCATATTTTGGATTCTTTTTAGAACATTTTGAAAATAGTTTTGAGGCTTCATTTAAAGTACTCCTCAAAAATCAAACTCTATTCAAACTCAGAGGGATTCAAAGGCCTTTAAATTGATCAAGGATTATCAATTTTGGAGAAAATCAACTGAACGGTTTTGACAGTAACTTAGACCACAGACAGATATTTTCTAATCAACCGATTTTTCAGTTACAAGGACCCACAAAACATGGATTCTGATTACATAACAAAATTTACTATACGGAGGGAGTAATTTACTATACTTAGGAAAAGATTTCTCCATCTTTTCATAACCAGGTCCCGTCAGTTAGTGTTTTCTGTAAAAAAAATTTGCCATTTTCTGGTGCACTACTTTCTCTTCTGGCAAAGTAAGGGCCAGAAAGTAAAAAGCAAAAATTACACCTGGAATGGAAAAGAAACACAAAGGATGGGCACGAAGCCTCAAATGTGTGAAAACTGGAAGAAAATCCATTTTAGTGGTGAATTGTCTTTCACTATATCTGATGAATGTTTGAAATATGTTTGATGTTTTCTGTTGAGGCCTTCAAATTGGAACGTGTAGAATACACTCTTAAACCTAAAACATCAGTAATGTCATTTATGGGTCCTGGAAGTCTAAATCATAGAGGGAATGATGAAACAACACCAATACTTTAAAGTTCTTAAGGAAAAACTACTGCCACAGACCCCAAACTGGTTGAGTGATGACCTGTCCGTGTTTATAAATGATGGTGCACCCTGCTATCAAGCTAAATCCGTCAAAAAAATTCCACATTGAGAATGATATTAGCATTCTTTCTTAGAGCTTCTAGAAAGATAAGTGGAAAAAGGAAGGTTTCAATCAAACATCTGATGATTGAGGAACGCAATGTATTATGTTCCATGAGCATCGCTTTTTGAAGCTCCTGTGCGTTAAACTTGTGGAAAGTATGTCACATTTACTGAACTCCTTACTCAATAATAAAGGATTTCATATGAAATTCTAATATTTTTATTGTTCTAGAAAAAATGATTGGTACTGTTATGTAGTGTGTTATTAGGACCAGAAATTTGGGCACTATAAATCTATAAAATAAGCTGGCAAAAAGACACTTAACACTACTAAAATAGGCAAAATAAAATTCATTCTTTCTAATATTAAATTCATGATTGCAGTTAATCACAGTGCTATAGAAAATGGTTTCCCCAACATTTTAATAAAAATAAGACAAAAAAACTTATATGAAAAAAAAATTAATTTTATGACCAAATATCTTAATATTCAAAACATTTTTGGTTTCATAAAACAATCGAGTGTTGTCTTAAATTTTATGTGGTTCAGTTGTGCCTTCTGTCTGAAAAAATATTCTTCAATTGAGAGAAAGATCTGTCAACATCGATGGATGCTACTGGAGTAAATCTTAAACAGGCAGATCCATTTCTGCAGCAACTGAATTGTCATCCTCTAGAATTTTGGGAAAAAACTTGCATTTTTCAGATATCAATAATCCTTGGCATGTTCTGTAGCTGAGCATCATCCACAAGTTTTAATGATTACACTAAAAGCTGCCCCTTTCAATGCAAGTGATGATGCCTGGCTGAAACTAGCTATAATAAAAACTAGGTCGTTTTTTATTTCCAAAGAATCAAAAAGTTTCTTTGCTAATCCAACAAATAAAGCTTCAACCTCAAGAATGTTGACCTCAGCTTATATTGAAAAAAATTGGAGGAATAGTAGCTGCTGAAATGAAATCCATGTTACCCTACCTCTCCCGCGGTGGGGGACAACCTCATCAAGAGAGGTTGAGGAGGCAGAGACAGGTCTAGAACACTTTCTTTGAATATTTGGATTTTTGAAGGAGATTTCAAAAATATCTTCTAATATTTGCAATCAATTTGTCCACTTCCAGAAATGAAAATCTTGCTTCTTCTGACTGTGTGAAATACTTGAGCTACACGAGTCACATGAAGCATACACGAAAATAACATTTTCTAAGCTTTTGCCACTTTTTTTCTTTTACAGTATTGCATCAGTTAAAAAAGTATCACATAGCCATGTTGAATTTCAAGGGGCCATATTAACTTCAATGAATTTATGAATAACTGTGCAATAGTGGAGCTATTGACTTTCTCTGAACTTTTGATGGTGACAAAAAGTTTCTTCATTGAATGGTTTTCTAAAGAAGTGTGTAAAGATATTAGTGATTATATTGACTAGAAAATGACCTGCGGCGTCAGTTGTCTTGTCAGTAGAAATCCAGACCTTCGTATTTTTAAATTCTTCTTTAATTTTTCATAGTATATCTGTGTCATTACACTGACTGAGATAACATTTGCACAAAGTTGATTCACTTGGATTCTTTGGTGCATTTTTCCAAAAAAATTGGGATTTTCTAACTTTCAAAATGGAATCCTTATATGAAGAAACGTTTTACACAAGTCTAAAGAAATTTGTGATTCAATTGATGATCCAAATATTGTTGGAAGAAGAAAAGACTTTTATCAGTGTAATTTTGTTTTGCAGTAAGAATGTGTTGAGAAACAAAGTACTTCTTATTGTAATTCATTTGCTTTACAATCCACCAAGCACTTTCCCATCCATTGAAAATACATCCGCTCAAACTTTTATAACATAGTTTTGCTGTGTAGTTTGCAACTTATTTTCAGCATTTTCACGAGGCACTATTTCAACAAAAAAGCAAAAAGTAATCAAAATTCTGAAGATCCAACAGATTTGAATACTTGCAGTCGCCGTGTAGAAGAGCTCTGATTGAATTGAGAATTTGAGTCACATTTCTCCACCATTGCTTTGCAAAGATAGTGAAGAATGGAAACCATTAGGTTTTGACAACGCACTGGAACCGAAGATAATAAGCCAGTGGTTGACAAACATGACATTACATAAGGTTACCCGTCCAATCTCTCTGCCAAAATTAAGGCAGTGGTATAGCAGCATAATTTCTCAGGAACAAAAGTTTCCCCTAACATTTTGAGATCACGATTATCATTTAATGTGTACAGTGAGCGAATGGAGTCTTGAAGAATATTACAAATGCCTGACCTTTCTTTAGCATAAGGTTGCCACTTACAGCAATTCTGTTACATTTGTTTGTTCAGTGTCATAATTGGGAAGAATAGATACATTTAATTCTGCATCATGGGAACAATGGTTATGCCAATGCATAGGCATCAGCTTGGGGTTACTTCCTCAATCTGTGGTAATGTTTCGCTCAAGGGATTCAGCACTTGTCATGACATGGAAGATAACTTCGTTTGAATGTGGGGAGGGTTGAAATGCGAGTGACTGTTAAAAGTCAGTGCTGCGAATTTTGAATTGAGAAAGGGCATGTATTCTTGTACAAGAAAATAAAAATAATAATAATTAATAATAATTCCCTCAGGGGCTCCTGAATGGGGAGTTCATGGGTGGCATCCACAGGGTCCCAAGCTGTATCAAGTATTACAGTCACTTGAGCTTGATACTCTCTACTATCCTATCGTGCCTCCCTTGGCCAACTCTTGCTTCTTTCGACCGCGATGCTATTAGGTTTTGAGGAATGGGTGTGTCTTTCAAATTTCTCACTCTCCCTACTCTTCGATCCCACTATCCCAACACCTTCCCAACGACTTTCCTCCCTTTTCAAGTTAACCCCAGTCATTCTCTGGCCCGGGTAGGGTTGTATGTTAAGGGTCCCTGGCAGTAGGATGAAAATACTAGGAGAAGGATACTCCGAAACAAAAACGGGTATGGAAGGTCCTTTAGAATCAAAGATCCAGGGGCTCGGATCCTCAGTACCGGCGGCCAGGAGTGCGTGAGTAGGCTCCGGGGCGTCGTCATCCAGTGACTGCAATGGCATAGATGTGGCCCATTTGGCATTAATAAGCTACAAATGGAAACCCTTCTGGAAGGAGATCAAGGGACCCTGGCAGTACCTCTAAAGGAGCAAAACCAGCAGCAGTTACGGACCTGTTACGGGATAAATGGAATTGCATGGAACAGCTGCAAAAGGCCCAGATGAAGCTAATTGAAAGGCAAGCCTGTAATCTGAGTGTAGTTGGTAGCAATTTGTTAAGGAATAATCCCACAACAGTGGAAGGGTCACTGGCTAAAGCCATAGAAGAAATTGACATGATGAACAAACGTCAAGCTATGGCAGAAGAACAAGGAGAGTTCTGGCAACAGCTGCTCGAAGGTGAAGAGCAAAAACGGAAGTGCAAGCCATATTGGGGCTTAAATAGCATGAAGGCCTCGCTTGACAGGTAAGGAAGAAAGATGAGGCTCTTTGCCCTCCGGTTGAAAATTGCAGACAGGGGACTGAAGAAGAAATTGTAGCAGAAGTGACAAGCAAAGCTACGGAGGAATGATTGGTTCCAAAGGAGCACAGGAAGAAAGCAGTACAGATAGTTAAACTCCCGGAGAAGCCACACATTCAATCAGGCTATTAAAGTGGTGGCTAAGGAAGGGGAATCCTATGCCGACATTATTAAGAAAATGAAGGACATAGATCCTAAAATACACGGAGATCCTTTCTATCCACAGCCCAGAAGAAAGAGCTACTAGTTGTTCTTTGCAAGTGTGGCTACATAGCCTCACTAAATGAGGCTGTAGAAAAGGCTACTGGCATTCAAGCCAAAGTAAATATACTTTTACCAAACAGTTAGTGGAAAGACAGGACATTGACAAAACAGTAGTAGTCAAAGTTGTGGAGGCAGTCACCCTGCAAATGGGAATACAGAGAGAGCTGCTGGCTCATGCCGATTGAGGAAGGAAATTCGGCAGGGCACAAATGGCGACAATCCTTTTGCCAGCAGATTTAGCCGTGAAACTGGTGGCAAAGGAGAAAATATAAATCGACTGGGTTCATTGTCGGATCAGGGAGAAGCGGCAGCTCACAATATGTTTCAGGTATCTTGAGTATGGGCATATAATATCCATGTGTTTGGGCCCTCATAGAAGTAAAACATTCTATGAATGTGGCAAGACTGGACACATTGCAAAGGACTGTAGAGGTGAAATACACTGCATCCTCTGCAAGGAGAAAAACCTGAGTGATGACATCTTCTAGGAGGTAACAGATGTGCCTCATTCATCACGGCATCTATAAAACTCAAGACCAAGAATGCTCAGGGTTATACATTACATTACATTTATTTGAACTGCAATTGGGTATGACCCGGTGGCAGTTAATTAACAATAATTACAATAATAATAACACTTAACCTTAATAATAACAACAATATTAATAATAATAACGATATTAATAATAATAACAATAATAATAAAGGAGTACAGCAGTAACATGCAATAATCATACTATCACTAATATTAAGTATTATAACAAATATTTCAACTCGTATGATATATAATAATTATAATTATATGTCGGTGATGCTAAAATTTAATACAAGCTACATAAATATTGGCTAAATTTATTGTTTTTAATTCATTGATCGCGTTCACTACAATTAACTGCACGACACTGCACTGCACAACACTACACTACACTACACTACACTACACTACACTACACTACACTGTTTTTGCTTTGAGTTACACTGACCAGCACTACATCGCACTTCACCGCACTTCACAGCACTTCACGCACTTCACCGTACTTCACAGCACTTACTCATTTAATGTCTATTACTATCATATTGTTCTAACTTATTTCTAAAACTTGGACACTTAGAGGAAAGGCTTTGAAAATTGCTGCGGTAAACTGTTCCAATCTTTAATTGTTCTGTTACAAAAGGAAAATTTCCAAGATCTGAATTTTGTTTCCTTGTTCGAATTTTGTGAGTGTGATCGTCGGCCGAAATAATTTGGTTTTCTAGTCTAACCTGAATTTCCTTCCAAGCTGTTTGACCTCAGTATGATTTATAAAGAGCGCAAAGCCTCGCCCTTGTTCTTCTCATTTCTAGAGGTTCCATGCCTTTTTATCGCGTTAGTTCTGTAGGTAAACTTATTCGCTTTTCTCTGTATTCTATCTAGATTTTTCCGTCGACTTTCTGTATGGATCCCAACATGCCACTCCGTATTCCATGAGAGGCGAACCAGCGAAAAATATGCTAATTCTTTGCGTTTGCAGAGCTTTTCTTTAGAATTCGCATTACAAAATGCAAAGACTTCCACGTTTTCCTAACTACCTGATTTATATGCTTCTCCCACCCTAATTTACTATCTATATGAATGCCTAAATACTTGCATGATGAGACTCTTGGGATGATGACCTCACCTAAACGATAGTCTGGTTCCTCATAATTTCGTCCCCGCCCGAACGTTATTGTTTTGCTTTTCGATCCGTTAATTCCCATGTCATTTTTTTCAGCCCAATCACGTAAATGTTCTAAATCCTGCTGTAATATTTGTTCGTCAGCTCAGGTAATACAAATTAACCTGAGGAAAAACAAGCAGGCACAAGACCTCTTAACCCAGGTCACCACTGAAAGCTGGCTTGCTACTAGTCAGCGATCACTACCATACAACTGATGAGATCACGTGGTACCAAGATTCCTCAAGACGAGCAGGAATAATTATTTCCAATCAGGTACAAACATTCAGGAGGATGAAATTCTAATTTGTCTGGTGGAAGTAAATTGAGTCAGGATTTACAGCTAGTACTTCCCTCCAAGTGACCAGAACAAGAAATTTGAGAGAGACATTGAGCTTGAAGCTAGCCTAAGGTCAGCAAAAAGCAAAGCTCTTATAGGAGGTGACTTCAGTAGTAAATTTCCAGAATGGGGGAGACTAGGTGAGAGAAGAGAAGAACCATTGTTTGTGAGTTTGTCGCAAGAAGCTTTGTAGTTATCCTAAATAACGATAACAAATATACCTTCCAACGAGCGAATGCTTCCTCAATTCTGGATATTACCATAGGCTCCATAGAGCTGAGTAGGAGTGTCAAGGATTGGGAAGTACTTGAGGACGAGTATCATCCTGATGTGTCTAGATGTAACGAAGACAGGACAGCCTGGAATGTAAATAAGTTAAATGCAGACAAGGCCAAGGAGTCTCTGGAGGAATTTAGGCTTATGAGCACGAGCTGGATAAAAAGCATGGAATCCCTCAAGGAAATAGCTAGGGAAGTCAAAGATACTGTGGGAGCTGCGTGCGATGCCTCGAAGCTGAGACACAGAGGCCCTAGGAGCAAGCTTCATGTCTGCTGGTGGATGCAGGAAAGAGATTATGCTGAAAACGATCCTTCAGCCATGGCCTACAAAATTGTGATGAAATTTGGGCCAGACTGTAAGACATCTAGTTTGCATGACCCACCCTGGGTGAAGAAAGTAATAGAAGACCTCTTCCCTACTAGGGATGGCTGGGAAAGACAAAGACCGAACGGCTTTTCCTTTGATGGAAAAGATCTGTTTACACTGGAAGAACTGTGGAATGCTGTTGCGACCATGAAATGTGGGAAAGCGCCAGGCTTCAACGGGATCCCAAACAAGATTCTGAAAATGGTGACTGAGCAGTACCTGGAATGCTTGTTATCTACGTTCAACTGCTGCCTTAAGAATGGAACATGACGGACCTCTGTGCAGGATGAAAGAGGAGGTCATGAAGAGGGCACGAACTTCTCTCCTGAAAGAATGGCAAGGGAGGGAGGACAGCGACACCAAAGGAAGGTGGACCTATGCAATGATACCACGTATCGAATCATGGTTCAGCAGAAGCCATGGGGAGGTAAATTACTATCTTTTCTAAGTGCACTGAGGACACAGCTGCTTTAAATCTTATCTGTTTAGATTTAAAAGAGCAGCTGATCCCAAATGTGAATTCTGTGGTACAAAGATGATGCCATGCATACTATATTTATATACAAAGCATGGGATCCTCAGAGAAGACAACTCAACCAAGCCTTGGACGTGGATGTCTTCCTGTCAAACATGGTGGAACTTATGCTCAAATCAAGAAAAGAGTGGAGCATAATTCAAGAGTTCATCACCTTCATCATGAGAAGGAAAGAAGAAAGGATCCATAATTAACTGCAGTTACAGCCGAACTAATTGCCTGTCTCTCTGTGAAGTAATGTCTAGCAACGGTTTCTGTGGAGAGAGGCATGGGTGCAAGAAGAGAAGTATTTTTTAGTGGGGGAGGGTCCCCCACACCATGGATAGCCCATCTAAAAATAATAATAATAATAATAATAATAATAATAATAATAATAATAATAATAATAATAATAATAATATAATAATAATAATAATAACTATAACGACGACAAAACAACAACAACAACAACAACAACAACAACAACAAAGAAAAATAAAACAGAGCATATCATTTCATTGCAAATTTATTGTATTGAACAATTCCTCCTCTCCCCCTCTCCCTAAAAAAACACAAACAGACAAACATTGACTTTAAGTTTTACCCATAAACTCAATCATCTTTACTAAAGCTAATTGCTGTTGTTCAGCACCATGTTTTGTAGATGTTAGTAAATAAATTGTTTGACTAGAAATTAAATGATCTTTTAATCAAATACAGTAGATATTTAGACTGATTCACAATTGAATTATAGTGGGTTTAAGCTAATTAACAATAAGGATTTCTCAAATTTATATAGTATAGTGTTGTGTAATAAAACGAAAACAAATAAGAAATATAACATGCAAGTCCTGAGAAATTTAACTCTTTAATTTCTTTGCAGTTTTAAGTGAATGCATGCTGGGAAGTGTTTTCTAAAATATTTTAAAAATAATTTATATTATACATACTTCTTATATAATAATGAAATGTGTTAAATAGTACACAAAACATTGACTTTTGGTTGATTGCTCATTCAGCTATGTAATTCTTTGTTTTTTTTTATGTATATTGCAGGTGCCCCTCTGAAAGAAATATACTTCTTAGCACTAATAGACGTTTTAACTCACTATGGTGTAAGAAAACAGGCAGCAAAAGCTGCTAAAACCGTAAAGTATGGTGCAAATGTTGATGGTATATCAACTTGTGATCCAGAGCAATATGGGAAGAGGTTCATTGAATTCATGAGCAAAGCTATTGAGTGAAGTTTGTCACAAAAAACAAACAAACAAAACAAAACAAAAAAAAAAAAACAAAAAAAAAAAACAAAAAAACAAAAAAACATCTCTTCGGAAATGCAAGTATCTCTTTATTTGGAATACTTTAAACAAGATCATTCTTTGTTCCTTTTCGTTTTGTGTCTCTTGGACGTATTTGTTTTTGACTACTGCCGGATCTTGTTTGCTTCAGTTCTCTTACATTGCTAATTCTACCACCCTTCAACTTTTTCTTCATTACTGTATTCCCAAAATATGTCATTTGGCTATTTTTAAAGTATCTCAAGATTAGATTTCATGTATAATGTACAAAATGTAGGATTGATTGTAAGTAAACTGAATAAAATGAAGAAATGAAAGGTCAATGATTTTACTTACTATTTGAAAAAGCCATTGGATAGAAGCGAAAGAAGAAATAGTCATGATAACTTAATTCTTGAAAAATGTCTTCTATTTTTTCTTCTTTTTCTTTAATTTTTTGTTGTGTGTGTATGTGTGTGTGTGTTTTTGTGATAGTTGAATATTAAAAATATGAAAAAGAATGAAAGATATCCTCTAATGCTATAAAGAATATGTAAGGAATGTTAAATGATTTTGAGATTATAACAATCAAGAAGGCATTGAAAAAAGTTTTTAAAAAAATTAAATTAAATATTTCTACTTGAAAGCTATATTTCAAGTGCACTTCTCAATAATTGATGTAATATTATTTATGTAAGTAGGTACAGAATATGTTGTCCCACAAATGTGCTTGTTTCAATTTGACTGGCATCATAAAACAAATAGTCTTGATCAATGTCAAGAAAGCCTCTTCATCTTTGTATTCAATTATGCCATAATAATTAAAAGACAAGAGCCTAAATAATTCTAACATCATTTGCGTTGTGTTGTGTAACATAATATTTGTCAATTTATTGTCAATATAAAACTGATATCTACTTTGTAGTTGAATTCCTTTTTATTGTAGTAAGAAGGCTAGTATAATAGGCAAAATAAGTACCTTATGTGAACAAGCTACATATGAAACCAAAGACAGTTTTCTGATGGAATGATTTTTTTCATTCTCTGAAGTTTTTATATTTATGTTATTTTATAGTTTTTTTTTTTCCATTTGTTGGTTTTTTAAAGAAAACAGGCTCTCTAGGCTTCATTTAATTTCTTGTAAAAGTGAATCTTTTGCTTCAGAACTTCCAGAATTATTTTTTTTTCCTTTTATAAGTTCATTTTCAATTTTGTTTTTATGTAATATTTTGACATTTAGTTAGAAATTGATTTTGTTGCACAATCTTCATATGATTGATGTGGAGCTATAAATTTTGTATGTGTTGATAACTGTGATACAGCAACGTCCTGTTTGTAACTAGTCAGGATTCGATGTTAGAATACATGCGTAGAGTGTTAGTGTTTTCAGCTGTTTTGTACATGCCCAACAGCATTGTGGTTATTAGAATTTCCAGTTGCTGATATTTCCATTGTAATGAATATGATATTGTCAAGATCCATTCCCACTGGTCCTGTGTGTGTTTGATGAAATATATGTCAACGTGATTGTTAATGTATTATTTGAAATAGCAATATCTATGTGATAACTTCTTTCTCAAGGAAGATGTGAAGTTCACATGATAGCATGTGTATATAGATATTCGTTTTTAAGTAAAATATATCCATTTGACATTATTTTAATTACCATTTCATTGTCCTTTTATTTTTCTCTTTTTGAGCCAATAATTTGTTGAAATTGTGTTGAATATGTTTTATACTAAATTATATATTTATAACCTTGAGATAAGTACTGAAGACTGCATGCTGCAAACTTCTTACTGCTTAGTGCTGAGATTCACTCAGTCATTGTGTATTATGTAATTTAGTGGAAATACATCATGCTCTAAAGCGATTAGCTTTTGTCATTGTGCTTCCAATCTGTGGGATTAATATATCAATATAATATGCAAAAAGTTTCTGGTGGCCAAGATGGTTCAAACATTATTTATGAATCTTTCACTACATGAAAGTTTTGTAATTTTTTTTTTATTTTTTTATTAAAGGTTCATTTCAAGGAAGGTATTTCTTTAATGAAAAGAAGTGTGAACATATTTTCATATGGTACCCTTTCAAGAGAGAAGTTATTGTTTTTCTTCAAAATTTAAAAGTTTACAAAATTCTACTTAATAATAATAGTAATAATAATAATAATAATAATAATAATAATAATAATAATAATAATAATAATAATAATAATAATAATAATAATAATCATTCCCTACTTTATATTGTCATAATATCTACATTGTTTCTTTTTCAACTATGCAAGTTCTGCAGCTCATTGCTATTTTAAAAATTACTGTAAAAATGAATGTATAGTATTCTTACATATTCATTTGAGTGAAATTATTGATGAATATTTATTTTGGATTAATATTTCTCCAATATTTTAGGTATGCAAGTCACACTTACTTGGATTATGATGTCTTCCAATTAATTATCTAGGAAAATTTAAATTCAGATTACTATAATCAAACATCAAAATAACAGTATCTCAAGATTTGTGATTGGTGTTCACATGTATCCTTAAGTTCTGATAATATTTTGTGTCGGGAAAGAAAACTATCCAACAAAACTATTTATTTTGGTCTAGTATTTAGAATTACGTTTGGACAAAGAAAAATAAATTTTGAAATATAGAAAAAATACTGAAGATTTTGATACTTCTGTTATGGGATAACTTATGCATAACTACTGTTGGAGATTTCTTGTTTTCTTGTAGATAAAATCAGTTTTGAGGCAGAAAATCAAGCAAATCCCAGAAAAGCATCTTAAACATTTTAGATTGAATTCTCAAACAGAACTGTATATCCTTCACCTTGTATTGTTATTAACTCAAACTTATCTTCTCAAGCTGTTTACTGTAATGACTGAAAATAAAGTAATTGCAAACACCTTTTTACAAGCCCAGAAACCATAAGGAGGGACTAGGTCCTGAAACTAAAAAAAAATGTAATGAAGAAGAAAGAATGGAGGTTAAAAATAATGGAATGTGCTTCATAGGAAAATTACATATAGTCATAATACTAGGTATTGGTTATACTTGGCAGTTTAGTAGACAGTATTCATGGACCCATTTCCCACTTCCTGAGTTCCTGCTTAGGAGAGTCAAAATTCCATTTCCCTTATTCTCTCTTATAATGTATTTTTTCTGTATTTTAATATTCAGTTTATTTCACAATTTTGTAAAACAAAAAACCAATATTATTTTGAAGATGCTTAAAATTAGATACTAGTGAATGAAAAGAAAATATTGTTATAAATTTCTTCTTATATTGCAATTAGCTCAATGGAGATAAATTATAATATCAACTCCATATATATGCTACCCTCACATTCTACTAAGAAATATTTGAAAACATTTGCTTGAATGATAAATATGAGAAACCTAGTTATAGTTACCTACCATGTAGAATAAACATGATCAAAGATTAAGACTTGCAAATTTTTAAAAGCAGTGATGAGAGATCAGCGACTATACCATCAACCTTGGCAGATTCCTGACCTCTGAGTGGCTGCCTTTTATCCAGAAGCACCATTTCTCCTTTTCTTTTTATTGTAATGTATTGGTTGTCCACTGCAATAATATCAAAATTAATGTCTGAGGGAATAAATACAGTTCCAGATGTACGTTTTTTAAGTTGCACTAGTAAACAATGATTTTGATTTAAAATTAATGTAATAATATTATAGGTGTTCTCATACACTTGTTTTCTTATGTAGTTGGGCTCCTGTGCCAATTCATTTATGCATTACATTTTAAACATGTATCAGTTGATCCATATTCATGTTATGCAAGTAGTTAACTCTAAATTCATATGAAAACGTGTTCTGAGAAGTATAAAAAATGGAGTTGTAATGTGCTTTTAAATTACAGTCATGACAATTACAGTAATCATTGTAACATTTGCACAAGTATTATCAGCATATTTTTTATTTTGACTGCATACAATACCTTTAGTAGATGTTATGACTTGGAACATGTTATTTCTTCTGTTATTTGGTTGAAAATCATTTTTATAACGAAAGAAAGTGGTATTCATGATTTTGTCAAGCATTTGAGGGAAGAATAATGCTGAAATTTGTTGATGTTGGAGATATACTGTAATTTATAAAATTAAACAGCATTCTGTTGCACACAGGTTACTGAAAGAAATTATATTTTTGTGCACTTCTTTTCTTTGTTAGAACCCTTGCACTTTTTGAATATAGAAAAGACATAAACGATAATAGCAATACAGCAATGAAATTGTACTATCTTAGCAGTTGAAGTTTGATTTTTCTTCTAGTATTGGGATTGAAAATATTTAGGGAGCTTCAAAATTTTGTCCTAAATTGTTTAGTTGAATTAGTTGTCAGTATGTTCTGCAGTGCTGTATAATTTTGGATAGAATAGGGACAAGATCTAATCTAATTTTATAAAACTGCATTGTAGGTGTAAAACATTAAAAGAATGATGTGTAAAGTTTCCATCGTATCATGTTGAATATCTCTTAATTGAAAACTGATGCAAACATGCAAACTGCAATGCAAACTGATGCATTAGCATGAGTAACCTCAAGTATTATTTCAGTGAAACAAGTAGGCTTTTTCCAATAATTAAACACTGTGTGCTTCTTTTAGTTACTTGGTCACCATCTTGGGGGAAAATTTAACTAAAGATGATGTGCGTTGTCGTGAGTACATTGGATACATGATGTAAGAAGTCAAAATGTTATGGCATTGTACAGTCTTCTTGATTATCTAGTGGTAATTCAATAATTACCAACAAATGTACCAGAATTGCAGTACTTGAATGTTAATAAATTTTAATTGTTTTGTTGTTCTTATCTTATTCTCAAATTTTCAAATGTTTTAATATTTTTCTAAAATAATTAATCATTTATGATTTAGTTTTAAAAAAATAATTTAAAAATAATAAAATTGCTTGCATAACATATTAACCTTTCAGCAGATTTTTAGATCATGTACCCATCAAGTAATACAGACATAATGCTGATCAGGATTAACATTTTTGCAATGATTTTTAGTAAAAAATATTTGTTGTCCTGTAAATTTTAAACTGCAGATTTGGTGACTAATTTTAAAGATTTATACTGCATATTGTATAGCATATTTCAAACATTTTTACAGTGTACTACTTATGACAAGAAAGAGCAAATAATTGAAATCCTGATTTTGTTTCAAAGAAATTTGCATGTCTTTAGCTAATGATTTTCAACCTTCACAGAATCAGGGTGTTCAGCATTCCTTTTAAGAAGTGTGCAGACCTGCAAAATGATAGGTCATGATGAACTATAGTAGAGTCAATGTATTTAGTAGGGTCCCTTCCTCTTTCTACAGTCTCTATTCTATGGAAACAACTGCATATTCCCCTCCAAATATGTAGACAGATGAGTGGGACAACTGCTGTTATGTACAAAAGGGGAAATATAGGTGATGCTAGAATTTTGAATATTTGAATTTTTGTCCACAAACAAAGTTTCAGTAAATTGTACATATCTCTAATGGAAAATTATTGCACATGAATCATTCTGAAGTCCTGGGTGTTTATTGCTCAATGTTTATTGCTCAATTCATTTTAAAATCACTGATTTTGGACACATGTGAATATCTTCAAATCTTGTGTTGAGAGGTCATGTACATAGTTTTGAAAATTCAAAGGTTTTAACAAAAAGCCTTTGTGATTCAGTGTATTATTCTCTATCTATAGTTGAAAGAATAAATGTGAAGCTGTTTTTGAGAAAATCTTGTTTATGTATTTTTGGAAATTTGATTCTGAATTACACGAAAATGATTAAAAGTCTGTAAAAAAAAATGTACATGAAGTAATTTAAAGCACCAATATTGATGAATAGATTGCCTTAGAAAATATATCTAGTTTCATTGATGAATGTGTAGGACATGTTCAAAAACAAGTTGTACTTTTGCAATTTTCCATAATTCAGAAATTTTAATGAAAATCAGACTGTACTATATTTATAAGCTCATTAGAACAATAAATTTCAATGTAAAAGAATTGTAAATGTTTGACAAAAATTTAGTCAAGTAGACTTTCAAGAATTCAGAAGTTAAGATGAAAATTACTCTTGTCATGTAATTCATTGCATTAGTCTCTACTTCCATTCCAATGTTAAAAGAAAAACATCGGAGCAATTTTGAGAAAATCTTGTGTAGGTCTTTTTGGAAAATCAACCCGACACTTATATTTTGAAAAACCTATACCTTACTTTATTTGAAGTCCTAACGTAAAAATGACACATTAACAAAATGTTTATCTTCTATAATAAAGGTGTAGGAGAAGTTTGAAAGAAGGTGAACTTTTGCTATTTTCTAAAATTCTGAGGATTTAATAAAAATCAGACTTAAACCATATTTGTAAGAACACTTTGCTCTTATTTGAACAAGAGATTTGAAGAAAATATTTTGAAAATGTACAAGTTTCATATAAAGTAGCCATTCAAATTAATAGAGTTTTAAGTGGAGCTTCAGAGATTATCCATCTCAGAAAACAATCTGTGTATGATTTACAAATGACCAGGTCAGGCCATCTGAAACAACCATTTTGAAAAAAATTGCTTTTTGTGTCAAGGACTCCCAAAACGCGCATTTGTGTCAAAATTTCTAGATTGACTTTTTGCAGCATTAAATTATATTCTAATCAAACAAGAAAGTAATAATGTAATTAAAATTGAACAAAATTTTTTAGTGTAATGACATTTTAAATAGTGCATTTTCCCCCTTGGTTAGATGTATACTTGTGTTTTTTTAACGTGGCATCTGAGCGTATTATCTTCAATATGGAATAAGTCACAACTTTTTGCATCTTTCTTAGTCCTGCTGCAAGATGTCACATGTTTGCAACTGTATTAAGCAGTGCGGTAGAACAAGTAACTCTAGCGGCAGGACCAAGAAAGATGCAAAAAGTTGTGCCATATTCCATCTTGAAGATGCCACATTAAAAAAAAAAGTATAGTTTGCTTTCAAGTCTGATTCTACTTCACCGAGTTGTAGGTATTGTTTGGGGTAGTCAAAAGCCCAGCCATATGATACGTGCAAGAAATTTTCCAGATGCCAAGTTTCATGAAGAGTTGAGGAGACAATTCCCGAAAGATAATGAACATGTTATATATTCATTCTTTTTTTGAAGTTGACTCAGTTATATTTAGTCATACTTTTGAATTAGTCATATTTATCATCTATTTTGACAGTAATGATCTCTTCTAGCACTGATAACTGAAAAGACCTTGGAGCATTGTTATCACAGTAACAAATTCTCTTGAACATCATTCAGATTGTATAGAGTCAGCATTCACAAACCTTGCTGGCCAAATATTTAGCCATATGATCAATTTCGTAAATGATGTGGGTCTTAGAAAGTATTAGAAAGTAGACACAATATGCTGTCTTTAATGCAATAAAAGATGTTGTGCGAGGAATGTGTGAAGTGTTTAAATACAAGGTTGGAATATAATTATAATTTAAAGTAACCGTTACAAATATGAGAAAAAAGGAACTGTATAGTTGCAGTATAATTTTTTGTGAGATAGTTCTTTGGATTAGGTTAAATCCAGTGAATCAAAACACTCACACAAAAAAATTAAATTTTTTTAAATTTTTTCATCAGGATAATTTTCGCAATTTTCACTTCAATTATTTTGTCGATCCATTGTAATCTACTGTATTATCTCTTCTGCAGATTCCCTCCATACCTGGGAGCTATTGCTTATTTCTACACCAAAGATAGTATGTATACACATGCCATGTTGTGCTGTTCACATCTAATGACCATATGGAGTCACAAAGGGCAAAAATATATAAAATTTTTATGTGCCTGGTTTTTGAATCTTATCTAATCTCAAGAACTATCCTAACAAAGACATAAAAAAGAGATCAAGAGAATTTCATCATCTTTAAAATTTTGGTTTACTATTCACATTTTTTATTGTACATTTCCCTCTGACTACGCAATTGCTCTTTCCTCCTCTTTAATCTTTGTGTATTCATTGCTGGCATCTGGGTGTGCCTGGATCATGCATCTTGGGTGTGGTTTTGTTCTTTTGTTTTTCTTTCTGTCTGTGTGCGTGCTGCATGTGTCTCACTCTCTTCAGTGGGTGTGCACACTTCACCTAATATTTTCTCAACTTAAGTTTTCTTTAAGAAAAACCTTTAATATGATCATGAAGAGGCTCAATGTAGCTGATGTCTATTGTTTATTTTGTGTAAAAAAAAATGCCAGTTTATTAATTTTCCTACAACCTTTATTTTTCTTGTCCCAATATGATGATATATATTGTTTTATAAAACTTTATCACATTAAGAGTTGGTCTTGTTCAGGACATTGACTGCACCATTTATCACATCGAGATGACCTGCATGTGCTCCTATGCTGCTTGTTAAATGAACACGAGGAAGACCTAACTGATCAGAAGTGCTGAAGCTTAAGAAAATGCAGCTTAAGTCATTGAATTGTTTCAAAACTAGATCAAACATGTTGTGGCAACATTTCTGATATGTGTGCCAAATTTATAAACAATGATAATAATCCTAAAATGTAATATATTAACAGTGAATCAGGCTTATTTTCCATAGGACATCAAGTTTGACATACCCAGCTGGTTGTTGGGATTTTCAATTCCACATTTTTGTGTAATATCTTTTTCTCTATCCCTCTCTGTTTTTGCTACAACAAGCTTGTAATTTTACAGACAATATGTGATAACATACAAGAACATCATGTTATTTTTCATTGTTTTTACATGATGTGTACCACATGCCGTAGTAAACATTCTAATTTTAAATTCAGGAATTATTTTGTATTTCAGTATAGTTTGTATTGAAATAATGAGTAATGATCTTCTAGAATACTCTTCACTTTATAAAGTTGACATGTGTTAAAATTTTAAACAAATATGTGAAGTATAATGGTGACGTACTCTAATATTGTGGGAAAAAAATGAAGAAAAAATTGTGTTTTACCAGTCATAATGAAGTGCTATACAATAGTTAGATATTTATATGTTACTGTGTAATTGTATTGTTACATAACCCATTCATATCACAAATTCTATTCATAACTTGAATAAGACTCAGAATTTGCTTGTGGACAAATTTTGTCTTTAAAAAGTTTAATATATACTAATGTTTAAATATATACTTCACGTGTGTATGTTACATGCATGATTTTGTAGATGCAAAACGTAACATAAAAATGACTGAAAATGTCTAGAGCTGTGAGAAGAGTAACTTAGTTGTGCAGTTTCTAAACTCAATACAGATGGGATATGGAAAAAATGTTTTATTCGTGTTGTCAGAAATGTATAATTTTTCTTCATAGTTGATTGAAAGAAATATTGTGGTAGCTTACCATGAAGTTTCGGGTTACCCTCATATGGCAAACTGTTCATTCTTCTTTCAATAATGTGTGTAATGGTTGTGTGCGACACCTGGGTGACACTGTTAAAAAAATATTAGATTCTGAATGTAAATATGGTTGTGCTGTCACTGGAAAGCTGTATTGCAGTGCACCAGGTGTGTTTTATAGATTGTTAAAGACTGCCTTCAGTAGTGTGTTTTGTAAGATCTGCTTGCATGGCCATTGCTAACATTAGAAGTAAATGTAATTTAAATACATGGTGCCACAAGTATTACCATTTGAGAGATTGTTACCCCACTGTGGTATTCTAGTGATTGCAGAAATGTTTTTATAAGTTTCTATCATACATTTTTACTAATACTGTTTTTTGTTTGTTTATTACATTTGTAACAATTTGTATGAAACGTGTTTTCTGTATATATCCCAAAGTTGAAATCAACTTCATTTGTACTTAAGATTGTTGATGTTATTTTCTTTTCAATTACAATTGGATAAATATCCATTTTTTCATTATGAAGGGTTTTCAACTTTGCATATTTTAATTGTAGGCAAAATTGCTTTAAGAACTGAGTTGTGTGCCAATATTTTTTCTATACTGTCTGAATATTTGTTTTATAATTTTTTCTCTTTTTTTATTTCTTTTATTGTTAGATTTTCTCACTAACACACATGAGGTCCTCAGGTTTATACTCAATCAATGCTCAAGACTTCAATTTGGTGATTGCCTTCTAATTTCAATAGTTTTTTATTGTCAAATAACCATGACGTTTCCTGAAATACTTTTCAAGTTTGTTAAACCTGTAAGAAGACTGCTGCACTGGCAAATGTTTTCTTTCTTGTGTTCTATTGTAATCTGTAACAATACTTGGTACATTGTGGTTCATTTTATTAATGCAGTACGGCCAGATATTATCATTATTGTATCTTGTGAATATATGTATGTTTTACTCTTCTAATAATATTACTCAAGTGAGATGAATTGCACTGAGCAAGCACAAAATAATTATTGTATCATAACATCACTGTACAGTGAGGACTTCTTGTATGACAATGGTAGTTTATCCTATTATTCATGATTTCCTTTTGATTGAAATGGGGATTGTGCAATTTGTTGGCATTTTAAATTTCTAAAATGAACAGAATTATGAAATCCCATGTGTATCTACAATGTGTGTTCTTGATGCAAGGAATAGATATGTAAAGTGAATGTTATACTTTTTTCATTAGAAATCAATCACAAACTTTCCTGCTACTTGCTACTGTTTTTAGAATAAAGCACAAATTCAAATTTGTGTAGACTTGTACTACTATACATTTCACTTGTATTTAGTTATATTGCAATTAGATCATCAGAGTAGTAGTGTGTGCGTGCGTGTGCGTGTGCGTGCGCGTGCGCGTGCGTTTTTTTTTTCTTACCCCCGTGGAACTACCGCTTGGTATTACTTCACGGGGGGAGAAACTAGCTGTTGTTCTTCCTTCAGGGGGTTGTGGTTACGCTACATACCATCTACACGTTGGGCATTCATTTCAGCTCGTATTCTTTCAAGACGACGAAGCTCCAGTAGGACTTCCTTCGCGAATCCGTTCGTCGCCTCCCAAGCTTCTTTTGAGGAGAGCATTGCATTAGCTAGGGACTCAGGCCGAAGTTCCAAACGAACTGTTGATTCCCAGCACTGCGTGCACTAATGAATCTGGGCACATGAAGAACGTGTGTTCTACATCTTCACTGACTCCAGGGCAGTCCGGGCATTCTGGAGAGTCGTCGTGCTTGAAGCGATGCAGATATGCTCGAAAGCATCCATGTCCCGATAGAAGCTGTGTGAGGTAGTAGTTGACCTCGCCATGTTTTCTGTTGATCCAAACATCTAATTGCGGGATAAGGCGGTACGTCCACCTGCCTTTCGTTGAGGAATCCCACATCGTTTGCCATACTCTTAGGCTTTTACGCCGTTCCTGTAGTCTGAGTTGTTCTGGACTCATAGACGTGATTCTTTTCTGCCGGTAAAGGGCTTTTCGCTCTTCGAGAGTACTCCAACAGGCAGCATCCGGCAATGACGCACACTGCGTCTTCAGACACGGTGCGGAAAGCACTGGAGACTCTCAGGGCGCTTAGTCTATAAACAGGGGCGATTTTCCTGCGAGAAGCTTGGATCTGCAGTGTATTAGCCCATATGGGAACTCCATACATCAGTATTGATGTTACTACTGATGAGAGTAGAGCTCTTCTCTTTTGCTTTGGTCCTCCTATGTTGGGCATTAGTCGTGATAAGGTCGTTCTGACCACTGACGCCTTGGCACTCACGTGTTCAGCTTGCTGCTTAAATTTAAGCCGCGCATCTATCATGACTCCCAGATATCTAATGAAGGGTTGAGAAGTGATTTCATGCCCTCCAACCTGAAGTGTAATGCCCTCCAGCTGTTTCCGACCGGTAATGAGGACTGCCTCAGTTTTATGTTCCGCCAACTTCAGCCCTACTGATTCCATCCATTGGCTGATCTTCTCGAAGGTGTTGTCGTGAAGAAACTTTATATCATCAAGATGTTTTGCGACGATTACCACGGCCAGATCATCAGCATATGCCACCAGTTTAGTCCCCCTTGGTACTTCTTGTTTCAGAAGGCCGTCATACATTATGTTCCACAGCAAAGGTCCCAGAACTGAACCTTGTGGAACACCTCCAGTCACTCTGTACTCTTTAACACCGGTCTTCGTGTCGTACGTTAATGTTCGGTCAGTAAAATAGTTTGACACTATCCTTTGCAAGTATTTGGGTACTGTCATTTCGGCGAGTGCTTTCATGATGCAGTCCCACTTGGCGGAATTAAAGGCGTTCTTGATGTCCAGTGTCGCCACCAGGCAGTACCTCATCGTTCCTCCTTTCCACCTTGTTCCTGAAATGGCGTCTTTGGCCGTACTCACCACCAGGTCAATCGCGTCGAGGGTGGAGCGACCTTTCCGGAAACCATATTGGTTACTGGCCAGTTGCGGCTCGACGGCTGCCTCTATTCTTCGGTGTACTATGCGCTCAAGTATCTTCCCGGCTGTATCCAGCATGCAGAGTGGACGGTATGATGTTGGTTCGTCCGGGTTCTTGTTTCCTTTGGGAAGGAGCACCAGTCTTTGGAGCTTCCATTTTCGTGGAAAATACCCTCTTGAAGGCAAGTATTGAACACATCCAGAAACAGTGAGGTGCCATCTTGACGGCCATTTTAATGCGATGTTCGGGATTCCATCTGGGCCAGGAGCTTCGTTATTCCCACTCTATCACACGCTTCCTTTAGTTGATTTTCTGTGATAGGTGGAATATCCTCAATTGAGTTGAACTCTGTGGCGTCTATGAACTGGGTGAATTCCAATTGTTGGGGAAACAGTTCAAAGACAATTTTCCTCAGAAGTTCCGGACACGTCGGTTGTAGCATTGGCTGACTTTTTAGATGGGTCATGACTACCTTATATGGTATGGTGTGTGTGTGTGTGTGTGTGTGTGCACACACTGCATTTTCAAGTGCATTAAAGATTTAAATAATTCATATAAAACTTAGCCCGTTTATTTCTATTCTGTGTGCTTGAAAGGTGAAATGTTGAGTGTTTATGTTTGAAGTTAATGTTAGCTTGTATGTGTGCAGTTGTGTGTGCGCAAGGGCTTGTAGATGGATGCTTGTATGGGTATGAATGTTTCAATATACATAATTCATGTTTTAAGTTATATCCACTGCTACTGTAAGAAGAGGTGATAACCTTGTTCATTAAATCCTGTTAAAATGTCATACACTCAATTTGTCAATCCTTGTAAACATCCTCCGATATTAGTTAGATATGTACATTCAAGACAGAACGTCGGTGCACATAATGACTAAAAGTTGAGGACTGTCTGTCCTAGCGTGTGGGAAGGCGCGCAGCCCAGGATGCTCAACCTCGGCTTCTGGCGAGGGTTGGGGTGCGGTCCAGAAGATGCTGCTGTTGAATAGCACGCGGTGGGAACCTTCGGGTGCCTAGCGGGGCGGACCGCGTTAAGCGGCCAGATTTTCATTAGCCTTATCGGGAGGCTTTTTTCACGCTTACACATGTTTATTGTATCGTCAATCGTCAACAAATCAATGATGAAATTATTAACCAAACCACATTAATATTATTATACGTTTATAGCAGTGCACAGCAATAACCTACTGCGACACCGGTCCGGGCGCTGCGTATCACCTCGACAGCAGCACTAGTGAGCATGTGCTTCATGTAGCCCGCGGCCAGATTGGGATTATTTGATTTGGCCGGGAAGGAATTCAAGCGTATTCAGTATCAAAACCAACAACAAATTTACTAGGAACATTTTATAAGAGTAAAGGGAATTGCACAAAAAGTAACCGAAAGCATGGAATATGCACATTACAAAGTATAATTATAATGAAATACTTGAAGATACATTTTCTCTCAGAGGTCAATCTTCCTTGGTTATCGGACTTCTGCGCTTTGAAGCAATTCCCCAACTTATCACCAGTTAATAGGGGAAGGCAACGGTGAAATAGTATCCTTCGATCGCGGCGGCGCGCCGGGCTGATTCCTACTGGTGCACAGTGGTCTATTTTGCTCATTTACGGGGACATTTGCCTTGAAACCAAAGTTGTTGAAGCCTCAATGTATCGATTCAGGAGTGTGAACAGAATCTTGAATTGTTCGAAAAAGTATGAATAGACCATATTCTATGAAGAGTAGAGCGATGAGAATTCATGAAACGAAGCGAAAGACAGAGCGCGCTCAGTCTTGTTTGGAGGTCGCTCGGTAGGCTGTGTTCGAGGTGTTCTAGTACGTGCGTGTTATATTCCTGTGAGAAACTTTTTATCCCATCATGGAATCTGGTTCTTCAGATACGTTATATATTAATTTTAATACGTGTTTATCGTTTTAGCAGTATAAAATGTATTTTATTAAAAAACGGGGGGAAAATGAAGGTGTATAACTCATAGTCGAAATTCATTGGAGTAGAACAAAAAAGGACCTCGTTGTAACATGACCAATTTTTTATATGATGTAGAGTATTTATCTACCTTTAAAACGAGACTAATTTTAATGTGCGGAGATTTGCGGAAATTGTGTTATTTAGTTTTATTTGTCGGTAGGTGCGCGACTGGGAGTGACGCGTCTGGAACTGTTTGGATATCTTTCGCACTAAGGTCTTCTGTCTCAGGCAAATAAAACTCATGTGAGAAAGAAGGTAGTTGATTTGATAATGTCGAGAGTGCAGAATGCTACAGAAGACGGTACTATCCATAAAATTAGATTTTTTACTATCTCAATTGTAAATCGCTGGAAAGCAAGCGGAAAGCGGAAGGAAACATTTGTGAAAGAAAATAAAGACTGGTTAGAAGAAGAAATGATATTTCTTCGACCTGATATACGACCACGAATGTCCACGACACATCATCAAAGATAATTTGATACGTTGAGCACCAGAACAAAGAGAAGGCGCACAAGAAAATCAGTTGAGGGCCACAGTCCTGAAGAACTAGCTTTTGCGACACAGTCTCCAGAAAACAAGGCAAACGAAATGTTGCTCATGTTTATGACATGGCTACAATTTCAAGCCCTCGTTCGTTGAGGACAATGAAAAAAATAAATATGCAAAAGAAAAATTTTGACCCTTACACTCCAGAAGAAGCCCTGGCTCTGATTATAGACGCCAAATTGAGTAAAGCACAATATATTCTGATAAGAAAAGTGCAAAAGAGAGAAATTGTGATATATATCCGGCCTACAACAAAGTACTGAAAGTTAAAGAGCAGTGCTACCCCAAAGACATAGTTATTTCCGAGACAAAAGGCGAGGTTAAATTGCAAAGCCTACATGACCACACAGCACATCGTTTATCCATAGCTTAACACGAAGTTCTCAGCAGAGTTGTTAGTAAGCATGAAACTTCCTCTTTCGAAATTATTTACAAATGGGGTTTTGATGGAAGTTCCTGTCATTCAACTATTTGTGGAACAGTATGGGTGGTTCAAAATGCCAGCGAGTGTCCACAAAATTCTAATTCACGGTGCTGACGTCATGGACACACTTTTGCTTCCTATAGGACAATTAAGCGAGGAAGCATTAGAAACAAGACAAAGAATGTCGCTACTTTCGCGAGCACAATACTCGCAAAAATAACAGGCAACGAAACATCGAAGACCTTCTCCATGCTCTCTTGATATCTTCTGATCCAGTGATATCTAGCATCAGAAATTTACCTAAACGAAAAATAAATCAATTGCCACAGCCCGTCATCAATCTCTTAAAAGTCCTTACACATTCACCAGAATTGTCACGAGTTCACCAGCATTCAGATGATTCATTCCAAAGCCAGAATGAAGAAGACTTGGAAGATTCTTCAGGCAGTGATTTTGATATATAAATCGTTTGGTATGTATTTATCACTTATTTTCTTTCGTAAAATATAGGTTTTACTCTTTACAATTCGTTTAATTATGGAATATATGTATATCCTTGTTTGTACGCAATAATACGCAGAAAAATGATTCGAAAATCTTTTTTTTTTTTTTATTATAGAAAAGCAGTTAAGAGTGATAAAGATTTCAAAATTATATACAATTAACAAAAAAAACTATTATACAGTTGATTTCAGTTCAAAAAGAGCAATGTCCCCTTAAATATTGAAAATAGACCACTGTGTGGCGTCTGCTTGGGTCCGGATGGGAGCGTGAACAGTTAGAATCACCGTAAAGGAACAGCTGGTCTGAACCAGTCACAAATGATCTTGATTTAAACAAAGCAACGTAAAGTTTTCAGCGGCTCGCACATGGTCACTTGCCCAGCGGCCGATTACTCCAGGCCGCTGTTTCCAAGTCACACGTGTTACCGCAATCAGCATCTGCGCCACCACCAGCACGTACTGCGATACGCCGATCTTGCAGCACTAAACGAATAGAACCGGCTGTTCTGTCCACGATGCTCAACGAGCGTTCAATTCAGTGGCGAATCCTGAACATTAAGTATACTGCACCTTACGGAAGCGCCTCTGTCATAATTTTCCTTAAAAGTGAATCGTATCACGCTTGAAGCAAGGGAAACTACATTGTCGAATCCTTTTGGCCAAACGTTACTACACTTATCATTGCTAAAATGATGACACGGCCAGCAAAAATGTTCGTTTAATTTAGGGCAACCCGTTACCCATTTGTGTAAGAATAATTAGAAGTAAAGAAGCGTCTGCTGTACTTTCGCTTCCTGTCTTGACATTTTGCAGTCTAACCTGGAAGTTCTGGTTATGGTTCCTACCATTGTCTTTTATTTTGAGCTTTTCTGAAAACCCAGTACTATAAAATTCAATCCTTAATGATTGTTCTATAACAATCACACGAACCACTAGCTTCTGGATCATTAACGCATGCCATTTTCACAAAAAATAGAGAAGCGAAACTTACGAACGACCAGCGAAAGTCTGTTCACCGCAATATTTTGCAGTGCCTACCGACTGTCCAACCGCGCATCGTCTCCTCTCCCTGCCCTTGAAACATGATGAACCGAAGGGTATAGCGGTTGGCATGTGGTACCTCCCGTGCGCAAGCGAATGCTTGGGACAGCATCAAGAACTGTTTGAAACTTCTCCCTCTGACGTATTACATAGCGCTAAAACTTACGTATGTGAAAGACTGGCTCCGGGTAGCAAAATGTTACTTTTTGAAATCTGTTTTAAAGACGTTCAAAATCTCAATAACTTTTTATGTGTCTACCATACTCATGAAACATTTCTTATTAACTTCGAATTACTAGGTATACGCGGTGTATCGGAGAGTTCACCACTGGCTGCGTTTCATGTTTCTGCACTGAGTAAAACTGCCAATAGAGCAAGATCATCTCAGCGTCGGACCCAGTACGACGATTTCTTCTCCCGCCAATACTATACGCCTTTACCCCTTTGACTGAGTTGGCGTTTTGCATCGTACTTGTCCTACTCAGGATTACACAATCGTTTCACTCCCTCTAAGCACCTTGTATTATCAAACATTAACATGGTTTCGATAACCATTTTCTGTGCTTTCTCCGATCAATACCAAGCGAGTGCTGAAGCAATATGCTAACAAACAAGCCACTAATCGATCTTTCTTTTATTTTCCTTGTCCTAGCCTTACCCCGTTCTTACTCATATTCACCACACATGTCGAGAGCTTAGAACTTGTCCCGGATGGGGCGGTGTTCCGTTGGTGGGAGATAGGGGGAAAACGCCGCACGTCGACGTGCATTTCGGCGCCGAATTTCGCCAATCAGCGGGGAAGAACATTGCCACCTCCCGTGATAAAAACATGCACACACTTACGGAACTAGTTACCACAGCTGACGGGCCCGGAAACATGAAATAATCAATTCCCCGGAAGAGAAAGTACATACACAACTGCAAACTTAAGACAACTGGTGTCTTAAGTTTAGGAGGGTAATATATACGTGCATTTGTGTACATCAGGTTCCTTCTTAGGTTGAGCCATAGCCTATTAGTTTGCGTAGGCCTTCTAGCACTCTGGTTGAGTAGATAATAATAATAATAATAATAATAATAATAATAATAATAATAAAATTGTCTTTATTTGTGGCGAGGCTCAGGCCTTAAGGCCTGCTCTTCCGCCTAACCACTTTAATTAATTTACAATTTTAAAAATTACAGTTGAGTTCAGATGTAATTAATGACATGTCGCAAAAGAAGAAAAAAAACAATTTGTGACTACCATCTACATCAATAAATTTATTATTATTATTATTACTATGATTTTTCATCTTTCAACTATTAATAGTTAAATTGTTGGCAAGGGATTCTGAAACTCAAGAAAGCGTGCGCAGATGATTTTCTCCCCCATACGTCACATACTGTTTTTGACTAAATAAATAAATAAATAAAATTTATCTGTATGAGCCAAATGAATTTATTGTCATTTTTTGTTCTTGGAATTTTGCAAAATGGAAAGACATGATGTAAGGAACATTCTTAAAAAATGAGATAAAAAGGAGCCCCACTTAGAATCAATAATTAAAAATTCGCCCGAAATGTCAGTTGTCATTACTCGACAGCCTTAACTGTGAACAATAAACAAAAAAGGGGGAGTTATTTTACATTTACGTCTGGGATGCAATACTAGGGACCATCCCGGCATACGCCATAAAGCAGCTTAAGAATAGCAGATAAAGAATAATTCCTGTCTTGTACAGAAATATACGCTTCTATGTAACATTATTCAAAGGAGAGGAAAATAAATGTCTTGCAATTTGAAAATACATATTGAAACAACACATTATTTTAAAAGGTTGCGTATTTTGTTAAATGAAATCAATTTATGTAAATAACTATTAATATGTAACACAAACAATGAAAAATGAACTGAGAGCATATTTCATTGTTGGCTCGATATAACCTATTTCTTCTATCGGTAGCAATGAAACTGTATTGACTAAAAAATCGTTCAGCTTCTATACTGTTGGCCGTAATTAAATGTTATGTCAAAATTAAATGTTTTCAAACATCGATGTGTTGTCGAAGTCGTATCCCTAGTTAGAGAGAGACCACGAAAAAAATAATGAAAAGCAATTTAGTGTCGCAGATTTACGTCCATTTCGGATTTTGCGGATAATTTTGCATTTATCGCAAATTGAAAACCTTCAGAAATGTATTCCACCGATCGCCAAACACAATTACTAGTTTTTCAGTATTTAGTAACATTTTGCATTTTTATCAATTGCTAAAATCTACCATCTCAAAGAATTTGTGACTGCATTGGGAATAGTGAGGAAGGAAGATGGTGAGACACCCGATAACAATAGCTTGCAAGACCCATGCAGCCCTTAGTTCCTGGAAGGGCTCGTCAACCCCTCCCAAGGCCACTCGCCGCGCCGCCCCGGCCGGCCGCCGCCACCGGATTTTATTCTCGGGGAAGCATTCCGGGCGGGACCGGGCGGGGCCGGCAGGTCGCATTGGGTGGCGTCTAACTGAATAGCATGCGAAACATTTCGGCCGGGGCTGGGCTGTGCCGCGCGGGGCTGCTCCGTGCCGTGCGGGCCGCACCAAATGGGTTCCCTGCTTTAAGCGATTCAGTAAACCCAGAAAAAACCTCAATCAGGATGGCGGCTTAAGGCCGAAATATTGTGAGGAAGAAATATCAGGGCTGAGAGTGAAAAACAAAAGAAAAGGGGAAGAGAAGAAAATGGAGGTGGACAAGAGGAGATAATAAAGAAATGATAATGAAAAGGATACGGGGAGATCAGAAGGGAAAATATAGTACATATAATTTTACAATTACATAACAACAGGTAGTGCTTGATGACATATACAATACATAATCTCAATCAAAAACATGGAAAATTACCACATTAATCATTCGGTAAAGGCACTTAAGAAAGGATATCTTACAGTGTAAAATACAGAAAATGACAATAAAATAATAGTGTGCTACTGATTTTCTTTGTAACAATAATAGTAATAAAATATATAAATAATTATAAAAGTGACAAACATAATTTCTGAAACATTTGTAAGCTGTAGTTTTACATAATATTTTCTTATTTTACATTTAGAAATCTATTACATTATAGTAAAAAGTTGTATTTTAGATATAGCTATGTAATTTCTCTCATTTTAAACATTGATTCAGCAGTAATAGGATTAGCTTTTACTGTATCCTGAAGTAGAAAAGAAGGAAGATGGCCAGGAGGAAAGGAGTGGGAAGAAATACTTCCGAAAATATGACTTAAAAAAAAAAAACTAACATGGAGGATGATATGTAATAAAGGGATCATGGTCATTGTTTCAGAAAATAATTAAGATAAAATTGCGGATAGAACAGAGAGCGTGTGTAAACTACCTTTCATTGTTTTTTATCCAGACACCAAGTTGAGTTTTGAATTTTCTAAAGTTGCTAATTCTCTTAAGATGTGTAGGTAGTGAGTTCCAGTTTCGAATTACTGTGACAGTGTAAGATTTACTGTATGATACAGTATTGTGTCGAGGTATGCAAAGCAATAATGCCGAACGCGATCGCTCTAGTGTTAGCATTTTGAAGTTCTTAGACATGTGTGTTTGAAGGCCGCTGTGCAAGATTTTATGGAGAAGCAAGAGGCTATGCAATATTCTTCTTTTTTCAATGGAGATAATTTTTGTCTGTCTGTAGTACGCAGATACGTGATCGAAGATCGAATATGAAACGAATGCATGCGTTTTGTGCTGTTTGCAACTTCCGTTGTTGTTTGGTTTTTAAATCAGTGAGCAAGAAATCACAATAATCGAAATGGGGCATACTTAGTTAATTAATCAGATTCATACGTGTGTTTATAGGAAGTAGTTCTCGTACGCGTTTTAGGGAGTGGAGGGCTTTGAAGACTTTTTGACACATCTTACTTACATGCGTAGTCCAGCTGAGAGTTCTGTCTATATGGATTCCTAGGTTCTTTACGTCGTTGCACTAGGGCAGAGGGGAGCCATTTATACTAATGGACGGAAGGGTTTTCTCTAAGAGTTATCCGACGGATATCCGCTGACATAAGTTGAAGGTCATCTGCGTACATTTTATAGCGACAGTATTTAAGACATTGTCCTACGTCGTTTACGTAAATTAAGAATGCTAAGGGTCCTAGAACTGTTCCCTGTGCAATACCCCGGGCGGTTCTAATGGCACTGGATCGGTTTTCACCTGATACTACCTGATACACTTGTTGACGACCTGAAAGATATTGTGAGAACTACCGTATCGTGGGTTTAGCGAAGCCCAATGCTTTCATTTTCTATAGCAGGATATCATGATCGACCGAGTCAAATGCTTTACTGAAATCTAAGAGAATAAGTATTGTTAATTTACCGTTGTCAATGGCAATTCTGGCTTCTTAAGCTTAAAAGCACAGTTCCTGTACTTCTGCCTGATCGGAAACCATGTTGATCTTCACTTAAGAGATTTTTGCTGTCTAAATAGTTCGTAATTTGATGTCGTGCAATTTTTTCTAATACTTTAGAAATTGTAGGTAGAATACTAATAGGTCTGTACTCAGGAGGATTTGTTGATTTAGGAAGAGAATGGACAAGTGCAGTTTTCCAAGATGTCGGATAAGTTCCACTTATGAGAGAAAATTTATTATATCTGTTACAATGGGATATATTATTTCGGCAGAAAGTTTCAGTAATTTGGCATTAATATTGTCTACTCCAGAGGCGCTTGATTTTAGACTCTTAATAGTTTTAAGGACGTCAATATGACTTGTACACGCGAAGAAAAATTCTTCTGGAGTATTTCTAGAATGGAATGATAGATGATGTTTTTTTTTCTAGATGTTCTTTGTCTAGGTGACGTTTTTTGATGATTTGTTTGTTTGATATGTTTTTTAATGAACTTTTGAAATGGGGGGCCAAATTAGCGAAACGATGGTTTAGGGAGTCTAGATCATTGGTATATCAATTTGAAGCGGTGCTCGTGATCTGCCTATGCCAAGAGTGCGTAGAGATTTCCATACTTGTTTCGAGTCGCCATTTGTGCCCAAAACTTTGTGGTAATATTTACATTTCGCGTTTCTCAATTTTTGTGTAACAACATTTCTTAATTTTTTATATTTAACTCTGTCGTTTTCGCATTTTGAATTTCAAAAAATTTTGAAGGCAGCGTCCCTTTGTTTCATTAAGCAACGTATTTCATCTGTTATCCAAGGTGCCGGCGGACGTGTTGCACGAGCTTTCCTTATGGGTATGTGTCGATTAATCAGTTCTGTCAATTTATGAGTAAAAGTATCTACTTTGCTATCTAACGAACTTTCTTGAGAGACAAGATGCCAGGGCATAGACATACCGTCAGAGAGAAATAATTCAAGATTGAATATTTTGAAGTCGCGGTATTTGAAAACTGTTGGCGTATATCTAGGGGATTTCATATTGTATGAAACGTATATGAGATCGTGTTTAGATATTCCAGGAACTGGTGATTCGCCATGGAATTTCACTTTGTCAAGATTCGATACAACGATATGATCTATCCAAGTATCTGTACTGATTGTATGGTGAGTTGCATATAGTGGTAATATAGAAAGATTCATTTTGCCAAACATGCGTTTGAATTTGTCGGCATGCGACATAGATTTCATTTCGGCAGAAAAATTCATTGCCGGATCCTGATGAAGAAAAAGTGGATAAATGCAGTTGCTTAATTAAGAGAAAAAAGTGGTCTAATACGTGATGCAGCCATAATCCCTATTTTGTTGGTCCTTGATGCCGAAAACTCAATTAAAAGCCAAACGCCCGCCGTCTGTCCGTCGGTGAACACTAGCGCATAAACCATGTGTAGGATTTTTTTGAAATTGAAGAAACATCTATCTGTAGTTGAAGCTTTGAAATTTTGAAATCCATTATTTTAAACTTAGGGGTTTTTGGTTTTGCTCAAAATCTTTTCTTTAAATTTATTGTAATAACATAGGAAAATACACTTATAAAAGTAGCATAGGTTCTATTTTCACGGTTAACAGGATTTTCGAAAATTGCAAAAGTTTTGATTTTTCTGGGGTCTTCTCACAAGTGAAAAAATTGCAAATTTTCCCTTCAAATTAAATTTGTTATCGATAATTACTCTTTTCATTAAGGTATTGCGCATTGTTTTGAAAATTTTAATAGTTTCCTCGCAATATAGCGTACAATATTTTCAATTTAAAAAAAAACAACAAAAAAATTATTTTTATAATTCTTCTCTCACGTAGCTCATATTTTCATTATAGACAATTTGTTCCATTATTGTATTTATGTATACATATGCTCTTAATAATGTTGAATAAAATTTCTCTAAAACTCAACATTTTTTTTTTTTTTTGTGAAAATGAGCATAAATTCCGCATTTTTAGAAACACTCAAACGCCATTTTCTCAAAAATTGCTCCAATTTTTTTGTTTCATATGTTTTCAACAAATAGTACTACTTGCACTGTTCAGTATGAAGTTAAATTCATTTTTGTGTACTCTTTCGGTTTTTTTAAAAATACACAGATGTAATTTTTATGTACCTCTCACACCGTTAATATGAACATTTGCATTGATTTGCATTTATAAGTGGAAGTGTTTCCAATAACTTCGAATGAAGTTTTTCGAAAACTCAAGAAATTCCTCTTAAAAGAGTTTCAAATTCCCCCTTTACAGTAATGCTTAATCGCCATTTTCTTAAAACACCACTTCCAATTTTTCAAAGAAAATTTCTATTAAGGACAAGGTTTTCTTCTTTAATATTCTGGAATGTTAATATTCTATATACGTTGTACTATTTGGAAACCGAAAAGAGGAGAAAAAAGTCGAAAAATGTGTTTTGGGTGACGATAGATGACAGCTGGCGAGAGAATGTAGGAAGATCTTAAAGCCAGTCTACACAAGGGAAATTAGAAATATTTTCTACGAGAATGTCTGTGCCATTCGGTAGCACCTCTAGATACCTTTTTTCGCATATTTCATATATTTTAACATAATGTTAATAGTATTTAAAATACTTTTACGAGATGCAACAATAGTTCTTTCTTTATTTGTTTATTTTACGTCAAAAAACAGTTAAAAACTGCGTATGACGTGCTATGGGGAAAAGTGAATTGTGTGCACATTTTCAAAATTCTGTGATCCCTACACTAAGTGTTTAAGTACCACTTACATTTTGAAAAAAAAGGAGCTCCCATATAATAAAATTTATTTTCAAGGATAAAAGGGCAATAAATTTTGGCTCCTATCCACATTGTCCTTCGGAATAACACCACCGCGACAACATGGAAACGATAATTCCAACCCACTATTTTCCCACTAAATTCTAGAAGACGTGCACAGATAATGAAGTTACATTTATGTCCAGAAGCAACACTACGGGCCATCTCAGCATTTGCTCAATGGATCAGGGAAACTGGACGAAAAACCTGAACGACATGGGGGTCATTGACCCGGAGGCTGCAATACAATACTCGTTACAGGTTGTTTATACACATTTATACAGTTCAAATGGTAAATAATGTATTATGTATCATTTTAAAAATTAATGTTACTTTTCTTGTGATGCTATAGTATCTAATTGTATTGAAACAGTTATGCAGTAGAAACGATTTAAACTTTTCTATCGAATTTAATCGTTTAATGCCATCTGGCAAAGTGTTGTAAAATAATGTACATGTATTGTATGTGAATTTTTTGTAATGAGCTGTTGATTCTGTCACCTGATGAATATGATTTCTACGTCGAGTGTTATAGTAATAGATTTCGGCATTTTCTGAAAATATATTCCCGCCCTTAAGCAAGTCATTTTTTACAAAAACCACTGATTCGTAAATAAAAAGACACGGTAATGGTAGAATTCCTAGATTAATGAAGAAAGGCGGACATGGATCACGTGGGTGGGATTTGGTTATTATTCGTACAATTCGTTTTTGTAATCTAAACGTCTGGGAGCTATAAGATGTATTTCCCCAGAATATTATGCCATATCTCAGGCGGGAATGAACGTTCGCGAAATATACACATCGAACAGTATGAAGGCTGACTGAATTTGCAAGAATTCTGAACGCGTAGCGTAATGAACTTAATTTTGTGTTCAATTCATTTAAATGGACGTTCCATTTAAGGTTTGACTGAATTGAGGGACCTAAAAATTTGTTGCCTTAACATCAGTCAATGGTACACCGTTCAGTTTCAATGGAACACAGACTTGTTTATTTGAAATGGAAAACTGCATTAAAACCGTTTTCTTTTCGTTTACTATTAATTTATTTCGGACAATTCCTTCCGACAATTCCTGAGTAACCTATTCCATTTCTTCGTTCACAAATTTTAATGTCAATCGTATGAAATCTAAGGTTCCTGTGACACCTATCAACACCATTGTGGGTGCAGCGGATTTCACGAAAACTAAAGACAGAAATTTTCTGGTCCAGTTCAAACCAAACATTTGCAAGTGAAGTTCACTTGAACGAAAGCAGCAGACATAATTACATCAGTAAGTATTCAACAGCTTGAGTAGTTCATCTGACCTTTTTGGATCAATTTTTTATGTCATTTTATGTTTGCTTTTTTAAACATTTTAAAAACATTTTTAGAGTATTTAATGATCATTCTTCGTAATGATTTAGGTTATCACAACTATCGTTGTGAGCAGCAGGTCACTAAAACTCCTCAATACAGGCTGAATTCGATTACTATTTAACAAAGTAGTATTGAATATTCATCACCGTCGCTTTACCACAGTTGCTGCAGTAGCAATGATGGTTGTCACTGAACCATATCAGCCGGTGCTCTTGGGTGTAAGTTGCTTTTTTGTTGATCTTGCTGTCACTATAATTCTCCTGAATTCTCAATTAAAAATATTAAGATTTTTATACAGAAAGGTTTTTGAGGACTTAACTGAGCCACTATCCACCTAATCTCAAAAGATTTGGGCCAGCTAACCGCATTAACACGAACTTTAATAACTTTTAATACGTTATTATAACTAAACTTTAAGCATTATATGCGGCGAAAACTACATACATCATCAATGGTAAAAGTTCCTGATTTCATGAATATACAGTTCTTATTTTATTATATTTATTGATGTGTAAGTTTTAATTAAATTATCGAGAAAATGACACTCACCTCACATTTAAAAGCGAAATATCTCCTTAATCGGCTACTACATCCAGCGACAGCTTTAAATGTGCCAGGGAGTCACCCATTTAATACAAATTCAAATAATTTTTCACTTCAAGAACATTTTAACTTTCTCAACATCTGTTTTCTGCATTATTTTCTTTAGACATGTTTTTTTCTCTATAGTCACTAAATACCACAGATTTCCATGTGACTTAAAATAAATTAAAAAGAATATTTTAGGTGGGCTGACTCACCCACATCACCATGCTCACTTTACAGGATGAGTTTTATAAATTTTCCTCTCTAAACTAGTTTATTATTCTCAAATACATATGAGTATTCTTTCTCATATTCTCACGCTCAAATGACATTAGATTCAAATTTCCTCCACATATGTTGGTGCCAAATCTTTAAACGTCTAAGAATCTTTAAACGTAACAAGTACATCTAAGAAGGCCAGCTTGTTGTCCCGCTCCTTTTCCATTGTGAATTGGCCTTCTTAGATGTACTTGTTACCAAGAATGCTGACGGATCACTGGGACACACTGTGTACCGGAAACCTACTCACACAGATAGATACCTCAACAAAATGTCCAATCACCACCCAAGTCAGAAGAAAGCCATGATGAAAACTTTGGTTACTCGTGCAACAAGGATATGTGAAAATGACAGTTTACCCGAGGTATTGAGTCACCTCAACAGAGCTTTGTAGGCCAACGGATACTCTGCAGCGGAAGTCAAGAGAGCATTCCATCCAAAGAAAACTTCACGCAGTGAAACAAATGCCAACCAAACACTGAAAGTAAGCCTGAAGAACATCACGGACCGTATAGGAAAAGTGCTAGGAAAACACAATATAAAAGCTATTTTCAAGCCCACTTCACAGCTTCGAAACTTATTCCGATCTGCCAAGGACAGGTGAGATCCATTATCATCAGCAGGGGACTATAGAATTCCATGTTCCTGTGGCGCAGTATACATTGGCACTACACAACGGAGCATCAACACCAGGCTCTCCGAACACAAAAGGAACTGCCGTTTTGGCTACACTGAAAAGTCAGCAGTAGCCGAACACGCTTTCTCTGGCCGTGAACACAACATAAGATTCGAAGACGTGGATGTTTTAGCCACCACAGCTCACTACCATGCACGATTAAACCGTGAAGCCATTGAAATTCACAAACATCCCCGGAATTTCAATAGAAAGGAGGAGGCAATGAAAATCAATCCGATTTGGATCCCCGTAATCCGCCAGGCCATAGCAAAACCTAATGAAAAACAAAGACGTGACAGTGGTCACGTAGGCACGCGGGAACATGACAACAGTCACGTACACACAGTGAGCGTCTCCGCCACGTCATCCGGCCCGAGCCAATCTGTAACCGCCCCCCACCACAGTCCCGCTGGTACAAATATCCCCGCGGACCGGGCACTTCCGTCAGTCACCGAGGAACCTTCAAGGAGGATTCTTCGTCCGAGACCACATCGCCACTGAGGATGTCTGCCGTAGTTGCGGACGAAACGTCTGGAAATATGTTTTCCAATGGACCACGGCCCTTCAGCCCGGAAGAAATCTTTGAAAATATTGTCACCGGCAGAACTCGATCGGTTGGGCTTTTCAAGTTCTATAAATTGAGAATGCGTGGAGGAGGAAGGATGTTGCAATAATAATTCAGAATTTAACGATAGGTTTATTTCTGGTCCAAAACCAGGGAAGTTACATGACAAAAAAGAAACTGGGTGAAGAAATGACTATCACCCTACCGTTGAGCTCAACTTTTAAATTCTTAAAATTAAACATAATTTGGAGCCATGCGCGCCTCGCTGACATTAACACAAATAAAAAATTAAAATGTTACAAGTCTGCTTGAAGAGCAATTTCTTGGTTATGTACCCAATTGCGTGGGTCTAGGGCATACACAATATAGTGATTGCGAGTTGATCTCTCGCAGGCTGCTGGAAGGGTCGGCAGGCAGGTGAATGGCCCCTCTCTAGGGCGTCTGGAGACAGCTGAGGGGGGCGAAGGTTGCTGGGCAGGTCAATAGTAGCCCCGCCGTCTTGAGTCGACCGTCTCCTCCGCTCATTCACGAGATACCTCGCGTGACATATTGGCCCGGCCCAGACGAGCAGAGGGCCGCAAACACATGGGTGACTGGCCCGATACACAATGTGTAACGCTTCGCGATTACGTCGGATTAATGTTCGTGAACGCTCACAGTTGTTCACCGCGGTTGGATAAGATCTGCTACTGTCCCTTGAGCAATCTTACGCACAGCAATCGCCTCGGCGGTCAGCCCCGTTCCCAGAACACCGGTCCACTTCGCGACCGGTCCACTTCGCACAATATCTACGTCCTAACACTTTGACGTCTTTTTCCAATCTCTCCGTTCGCGTCTTCGCGCAGCGCCGCAGAGCTCGCCTCCCCCTCCCGAGTTACCCTTCTTAGAAAACGCTCCCTCCCCATGTTCCTATAATTCTAATTGGCCAAAGTATACTACGTTCTAAATTTCTCTCGCCCAATCACTCATGCGAGGATCTCTGGAAATTTCCACAAGATTAAAATGTTCTGTCTCTCTCTCACGCTGGTGCGTGCACGTGTGAGAATCTGTCAGAGTTTGTAATTTTGAAAGTTATTTCTAATGATAAACATCGGCTAGAGGCACCTCTCTCTGGGACGAGCGCAGGTCAGGGGTTTGTTTATAGGACGCCCCTGGCGCCAGAGGTGGCGAGGGCGCCTGAGAAGGCAGGCAGCTGCCTGTCGTAAATTTTCGGGGTCGCTGAGAAGGGAAGTCCCCGGACGAGTGGCGTCTTACAAAGGCTGCATTCAGTGACCGTTGTTTCTCAAAATGTCATAATCACATTTCAATAATTCCGTCGATTCGAAAGTGCCGCCACAATATATTACGTTATTTAATACTGGGTATGAATTCCATTTGCTTTGATTGTTGTCTCTAGTCTTTGCAACATAGATTTCAGCAATGTTGCCGTAGTCGCAGGGTCAATTAAACTTCGTTCTCTCAGACATGCATTTTATTAGACCAACTGTATTTTCTAAATTCTATCCCATAACTGACCACATATGACCTACAGGGTCATATGTGATCAGTGAATGTCATGAAATTTAAGAAGTGAATGAATTTGCTTTCTTAGTTTTTTAAGGTAGCTATGATCTAGTGGCGCCTCTAGAGTGACCAGATTAGTAACCAGAGAGGGCACCAAATATAAGAATATTTACCACTTAAATGTCCGACCTATTTTCATTACTGGACATGGATTGATGCACAAGTCTGGTGTAAGGGATCCCAATTCTTTTGTGAATATTCTGTCTTCATAATTCAAGTTTCTGTTGGGTTAATATATTACTTTATTCATGTTAAAAATGGATGACGATATTCGTAATGTTTTGTGAAATTTTTAATTTAAAACACGTTCACGAATTCTCGTACAGATCAAAATATAACCAATTTCCCAGAAGCATTGAGGAACAGATTTTTTTAACACCGTGCTAACATACGTTCCTAACATGTTAGCAAATTTCAAAATTCACGCAGACACATGTCGCGGTCGCACATGATTTATGACCGACGAGTGCAATAAGCGCACATAATTCCCTCTCACTTTCTTCCCTACAATGAAGAAACCATCCTCGTGTTAAAGGGCCAAGCAGCGGCCACAGGCCTCCTGTGACCAATGCCCTGTTGCCGAATCTTGAGCTGTTGCCACTTGCTCGGTTATCGCTTTCGAGCAAGGATAGCAAAAGGCACATTGCCGGCGTGGAGAGCTCTTACAGTTCTGTCGGAAAATAAACGAGTTCATGCACTGGAACGGTAATCACTGGATTCTCAAAAATATTTGATCGAAGAAAAAATCTACGATGGACACAGTTATTCACTTTCTGTTCATTGGACTACCAATACAAACAATAGAAAAGCCGGTTTAATTTTCTTGTTTTATTGATAACGGTTACGCGGTTACGTAATATATTACAACTTTTACACTACTAACACTTCATTCTTCTAATAAACCTCAAGGAAACGACAGAGACACGGCTTAGAGACAAAAAAATATATAATTATTGAAAAGCAAAATGATATATAAAATTCCACGTCTACAACTGATTTCAAAGTCATTTGTCAGATACATACTCTAATGTATAGAATAAAAAATAAGTAGTGCAGGCTAGGATTTGAACTCGAGATCTTTAGCACAAGAAGAAGCCATCCAACCAAATACGCTACGATATTGCCCGTGGGTAGGTCTTATGTAGTGTTTTGAATATTACAATGTTCTTGATGCCAGAAAATTCTTTCGAAAAATCGCAAAAGCTACTGTTTTTTTTTCAGACAAAATTCTAAATAAAACGTATTTTAAAATTTAGTATTTAAAACGATTGTACTTGGAAATAAATCTCCAGCATGTGTATTGGTGGTGTTCGAAAACATATATATTTCACCATATAACTCAAACTTTTGCAAAAACACTCATATTTTAAGAAACGTACACGAGATGATTTGAAAGACTAATATTAAAGAACAGATTGCATTAATAAAGAAATATGTATAATTATCTTTCGTCTAACGAAGTGTATTCTTCAAACAACATTCACAAAAGATTTGTTACACACGATTCAAGCAGGAAGCTTTAAGTTGAATTTACTATAGCAGAATAATATGAAACAATTGAATATTTGTAATATTGAAAAATTAAAACTTTGTAATGGAAATAAGACTTACTATGTTATTAAGTACACGTGCAAAGGTTGCGATAGCTCAGTGGCATCGTTACAGTTTTCCCTGTAACGTTGCTAACCGCAAAGTCCTAGAGTTCGAGTTCCGACGTTGGCGGATGTTCGACTGTGTTACATATGTAGGTCGAAAAACTTTGGAGCCGTTTTAAAAAGAGTTTGAAAGTGCTCCCTGGGGCTTTAACTAAATTAACCCCAAAATTTAAAGAATTATTTTCAAAATCGCAGGGCCTCGATTCGGGCCAGATCGTTAATCGAAAATTAATTTTGACAAAAATTCTACAAATAGTTTACACACTAGTGTTCACAGAGAAACAGACAGACAGAAGAGCGGACATATGGACGAAGAGACGGACGTTTTAAAATAATAATAACACTCTCTTGGTAACTTACGACCCCAAAAGGTGTATTTCCATTAAAATCTCGACAGCGATTTACTGCAACATTACATACATACCTCTCTCTGAATATTACTTTTGTTTACTTTTGTTACTCCCTATGTTTACGAGAAAGTAATATATATATATATATATATATATATATATATATATATATATATATATATATATATATACAGAGCCTGAATTCCTGCCCGTCAGAATGCAGTTGTAATGCTATTACATAAACATCGGGTCCCACCAACTATGAACCACCCCCACAACTTCTAAACGGTTCAGGATAACGAAAAGGTTAAAAATATAATAGACCATGAAAAGAGGATTAAAATGATGATCATATGCTAATATTTTGATAGTAATTTGAGTATAAAATTAGGCTTTCTGACATGTGATTTTGAATTAACCGGGTGATCGTGTAGCAGCCCTTGCAACTCTCGCTTTTGGGGAAGGTGGCCATCAGGGCGTCTAGACAGTTGCGTCTTGACTGAGAGGGTTGGCAGCGGGGATAAGAGCATAACTGCAGCAATTCTTGGTGATGGCACAGACATCACACTAAGAAATACCAATTTTAACAATCAGAATGGGAGATTTGTTCCATTTATTTATGGGGATTTAACTTGCCTTCTACTAAGATTTCAAAACATTGATCGTTCCAAAGAACGATATAAAAAAAATTGGTAGCGTAAACAAGATGTTAATAATAATAAATATATCATTTCAGTGAACAAGGAGCCAACCACCGTCTCTTCGTTGGTAGATGTCTTTTAATTAAAATTATCGCTCGTCCACTTTGCAATCATACGACTGCTGTTCTTGAATGGAAAGAAAACAGGTACACTTCCGTCTTCTGCATTTTCAAGTTTGAGCGCACTTGGCGCTATGAAATGGAAACTCTCTAATCAGTATGAGCAGTAGCGAATACAGATATGCATTTTTGTTAAATTTTGGTAAATTTACATTGATAGAACTGTCAAGAGTATTTCAAGTTTTTTATTACTTTGTTCTTCTGGTAGTACGTGTTTAAATAGGAAGTTTAGGTACCGTGAATAATAAGAGAAAACGTCTACCTATCTATTATTTGATGAATTAATCAAGAAATTACAATGAAAATCTTTAAGAATTCTTTCGCTTCCTATATATTAAAATGATGGCTTGTTTCTCCATCGAGTTATATTTTTGTTAATTTAGATATGGCCTTTATTATTATTATTATTATTATTATTATATAATTTCGCTACAATATTTTTTTATATCGTTCTTTTCGATTATCGTAGATTTGGAATTTCAGGGGAAGAAAAGTTCTACTCAGATGAACAACTGGGAAAAAAAATTCTCATTCAGATCGTTAAAATTGATGTTTGTTCATAATTTTTTTCATGTCAAGATCATGAATTGCTGCAATTACACCTTCATCCTACACCGCTATCCCTCTCACACTTCTCTCTTCACAAAACAGTATCAACGTCGCGAAGGCCATCTTCCCAAAACGGCGACTGTTGCAAAGGCTGCCCGTTTACTTGAAAATCCAATGCCAAAAAATCTAATTTTATACTCAAACTACTCTTAAAATACTAACATATGATACATTATTTTATTCCAATGTTCATGATCTATCCATTGCTGATGAAAAAATATAGAGTTCAATTTAAAAAATCAAAGATGTTTAAATTTTCGAAAACAAGAACTATTATAGAGAAATCCTCTACCAGCATGTTACCTGTCCCATGATTCTGCATTGTTCAGTGAAAACTACAACTCGATACCCTGAACCGTTTAGAAGTTATGAGGGTGGTCCATATTTGGTGGGACACCTCGTATCAGATAAACATGAGAAACCCTATGTAACATGATTGATGATAATTGAAAGCGATTTGCAATATACTAAGCGAATGAACAAGGATGACGAAATACGTCTCGCAGTGGAAACCTCGAAATGTTTACTTTTCATAGCGTCAAATTCGGGTAGCTATAGTTTCTTAATTAAACCGCAAAATATCCAAGCAGTTATTTCAAATTAAATAAAACTACAATTTTATTGACAATAATACTAACTTGATATGACTTTCTACAAACAATTACGAGAAGATGTGAACTTCATTTCAAATTTTCATCCTAAATCGTTACTTTTAATTTTAACGATTATGTTAATGTTTGCTACTCAGGGACACGGAGCACGCTCGAAAGAACACATTAAGTAAACGAAATTGAGGATATTATGATTATTATGTCGTAGTAGCTTCATTGTTGAAATGACGACTGATTCCTTCATATGAGATTTTCTGTGTTTCATGAAGATGACCTCGGCGTATACGTATTTCGAAGACATGAAAACTTCCATGATATTGACGCGATAAGCGATGACCTCAAACAATCCACTTAAATTCAGAGGGTAGTGTCAAAAAGCATTGGCGTGTTAGTGTCGAATGGAAAATAATGCTTCTAGGAATTGTTCTGAACTTGGAATAATTGAATTTTATATGAACATGTTTATTTGCAAACATTGCACCTTCATTGAAATTTACTTAACTGCATACGTAAGTTCACATTCCTTCGAGTACAAATGTCCATAAAGAAACATACGTCAATACCATATTATAATAGTATTATTACTTTTTCGCTTATTCCATGCTGATGCTATATGCTTCTAAAGGCAGCAGACTTACTGGTTAGAATGAAATTGTGGATGTTATAACAATGTATTTCGTATTTGGAACGTGTGAATACTGAGGAGCCGGAAGCTGTAATGTCTATATTTATACGTGAAGACAATTAATTCAAAATTATTGTTTTCTTGTATATTTAATTTGAAAATTTTTTCACAATTTTATATGTAAAGAATTGGCTTCCTAAGAAGGTGGATAAAGGCTTTCTCGAGGGAAAGCGAGTGTTACGATTTACGCTTACAAGCTCAGGCTATTTGGCCTTGAAACGTGTGGAGGAAGGACGCAATTTTCACCCGGGGGGCGGTATTTCTGGAAGCCAATTGATGACCCTTTGTTGCTCCCAAGTTGAAGATTGTTCGGTAGCCGACTCGAGTAGTATTTTAAAATGTATGCTGTAATTGTTAAACAAATGGAACTTAAAGTATTTAGAATAAAATGAAAAATTAGGGAGCTAAAAACCAGGAATATCTAAAGAGTAACAATGTTGTGGCAATATATGCAAGCGTTGTGACCGCTTGTCCTCTCCACCCCCGTTAGGAACTACAAATGTATTTGCCGGAGAAACTAAGCGAGCCGTTGCAAAACGGCTGTAGAAAAGCTTAGCGTGGGAACTGCCAAAAAATAACTGTCATGACATGCTAATTTCTTATAAACTATTACGTATCTCGAAAATGAAAGAGATAGCGCGCTAATTGGATTGCGGAATTTTAAAGGCAATTTTAAAAAAGCAATGTTTTGTTTGAAAAATTTAAAAATTTATAAACAATTTCAAAATTTTGCAATTCTAAAGTGGGAAGGGTTTTCTGATGTCCCAGAACCAAAAATTGCGAATTAACAATTTTCAACAATTAACAATTTTATAAACAATTCTGTAATGTGCGCCATTCTTGCCGGGGAGTGTCCCCAATTTAATTTAATAACAATTAAACTTAACAATTTAATTAACAATTTAATCAGCTGAACGCAAGACACTGCAAATCTATTTGAATTTTATACTTGACTGCCAAGATCGAATGAATTGGGGGTTGGAAACAAGTGAGGGTTGGCATCAGTGACTAAGATCCTATAAACAATTGCGTATCTCGAAAACGAAAGGCGAACCGGTTGGAATTTTATTTTATAAACAATTCCGAAATGTGCGCTATTCCTACCGGGGAGTGTCCCAAGTTGTCCCTAATTTGATGATAGCAAAATAACAATTTTGACATGAGATCAAATTAATTCTTAATATCTAGTTTAATTGTTACTTTAGTGATAAATATACAGTTGGTCAATTTTTTTTTTAATTAAAGGTTCCCTAGCTGTCCTAACGATTCGAGAAAGACAGTATTTTGCATTTTTGCAAATGTAATATACATATGAACAATTGAAAATATGCAATTATAATCGTTTTTCTTATCGCAAAATTCTGTAGTAAACTGGTCATTTGATAAAGTTCATAAATTGTGTTTGGACAAGAATATTGGAATTTAAGTGTGTAATTTAAGTGTAACGTAATTGTCTTAAAATTAGTGTTATTTTATCTGATATCAATGTAATTTCTTCAAAAAAAAAGGTTAAGTGCTATGTGTTTGTATATATTTCAATGAATTTACTTTCATGTTCATACAAGTGTTTCTTCCATGTATTTTTATTTGAAAATACTTCCACATCTGAACTAGCGGCGCCCGCCATTTTGTACGTCGTAATTTTGTTAGGGCACTCCCCCTGCGTTGAGATTGTCTACGATGGTTTGTGAGGACTCCGCCTGCGACGTTTCGTCATGACAAGGGCTGGCCAAGCCGTGCAAAAGCTGAACTTAGCCGCAGACGGCCGCGATCAATATATGTTTCCAGTACTGTCCATAAAGCCCTAAAAGATTCTGCACAGCAGGGAACTAATTGTGATGGGGCGATAGTTAGTGACATACGTATTATCCTTACTCTCTTGTAGTATAAGGATGGGGCGATTTGCGTTCCACTCAGAAGGCACAAAGCCACTGTATAAAATTTGAGTGTACAGTAGGGACAGTATTTCAAGCTCCTGAAGATATATTCCTAACTTTTATCTTATCTGGTCCCGAAGCCGTGGCAGTTTTCATCCGAGCCAGATGACTTTTAATTTCGGCAACTTGCACCGCGTATAGAATTATGTCTGGGTCCGTTTCATGTGTTATCTCTCCTAATTCGGTAAACCGAATCGGGGGCATATTACCCCAAATGGATTTGTACAGGTCATTAACCTCATCCCTATTAAGGGGCTGTTGGTAGTATAGCCCGTTCTAATGCACTTTGCCAAAAGCGCTGGATCGTTCTTGAGAAGATCCTGCGCCCTAGCATAAGAGTAGCGCTTCCTAGCGCGTTTGCCCCCATGCCTACGGGGCTTTTTAGGACTGGTGGTGGTGGGTACAGAGGAGCCGCCCAAAATCTCCACTAATTTGGCATAGGACTACGTAGGATAAGCCACACCAAGGAAATAGGAAAAAGTTGCTACGAGAAAGTTTGTGTCATTCTGTAGCACCTCTAGTTCAATTAAAATTGCCATTTATGGCAAGGTTTTACTCTTCTTTAATATTCTTAAAGTAATATTTCAGTTCTACCATTAGGAAAGCAAAAACTTGAGAAAATGTCAACAACAAAAAATGTTTTTTGGGCGGTGATAGATGGCTGCTGGCAAGAGAATGAAGCAAGCCCGTAAAGCCAGTCCACGCCAAGGAAATGAAAACACTATGATACGAGAAGAGTTACTGAAGCTTCAAAAACATTTTCATAATTTTGTCAAAAATGGAACCTAATTTTTTGATCAAAATTTTACCTCGGAAAATCTGGGATTTCAACGAACATGAGACCTGCATATTTTCTTGGATTTCTTTACTCCAGTAAAGCAGGTCTACTCTCTACTATGCAGGTCTCATGTTCGTTGAAATCCCAGATTTTTTTAAAAGTGCATTTTTTGGGGCGTCTCCCTACAACTATAACATTGAAGATGGATATTTTTCCCTTAATGAAATCTGTTTTTAAAGACAGCTTTTCAAATAATTTCATGTTCAATTATTTGAAATTATGAGTAGTTTTTGTGTAGTTTTGCGCGAAATAGAGGCAAGTACAAATTGTTAAAACAATTTTTTTCTCAAAGACCGCTCCAATTATTTCTGGAGCCGTTTCGTCAATAAACATAAAGTATTTTTAATAAATTAATGTTAGAGTGTGGTCCACCGACAAATATAAATTCTACGATTTTTTAAATTGTGTCGATAAACTGCTCTTTTGGTGCAAAACGTTGTGCGTATTTAACATCTGGGCGGAGTAATTAATTAAAACGATTTATGTTTAATACAATAGAGGTCTATTGTAGGAACCTGTACTAATATTTTTTGTATTTCGCCAAATACGTTTTCTTTGAATTTTTGTAATTAACATAAGGAAATTTATTTTCAGAAAATGCCGAAGTCTATTACTATAACACTCGACGTAGAAATCATATTCATCAGGTGACAGTATCAACAGCTCATTACAAAAAATTCACATGCAATACATGTACATTATTTTATAACACTTTGCCAGATGACATTAAACGATTAAATTCAATAGAAAAGTTTAAATCCCAAGTGAAATCGTTTCTGCTGCATAACTGTTTCTATACAATTAGAGACTATACTGAGCATCACAAGAAAAGGAACATTAATTTTAACAATGATACATAATGCATTATTTACTATTTGGACTGTATAAATGAGTATAAACAACCTGTAACAACTATTGTACTACAGCTTCCGGGTCAATGACCCCCATCTCGATCAGGTTTTTCGTCCAGTTTCCCTGATCCATTGAGCAAATGCTGACATGGCCCCTTGTTTTGCTTCTGGACATAAATGTAACTTCATTTTCTGTACGTCTTCTAGAATTCAGTGGAAATACAATTATTCAAATTATCGTTTCCATGTTGTCCGGCAGGAAGTAATAAGAGCCAAAATTTATTGCTTATTTATCTTTGAAAATAAATTTTATTACATGGGAGTTTTTTTGTTTTTTTCTCCCTTTCAAAATTCAAAATTTATTGCTTGTTTATCCTTGAACATAGATTTTATTGCATGGGAGTTTTTTCTCCTTTCAAAATTCAAAATTTAAGTAGTATATGACTTAGTGTAGGGATCACAGAATTTTGAAAATGTGCACACAATTCACTTTTCTCCATAGCACGTCATACGCAGTTTTTAACTGTTTTTTGACGTAAAATAAATAAATAATAAATAAATAATAGAAATCTGTGGTTTGCTGGAAGAAGGATTTTCCGATTTCTTTCTTAATTTAAATTTTCTCATATTTTCTGCTGTATTTTGTTTCTGGTAGCATTCAGCTGAAGCTAGCTGACCTCAATTTTTTAGGAAAATGGCTGGCGCAAATTATTTAAAATTATGATAATTAATGAGTAATTAATTAATAGTAAATGATGGAATGTAATTTCTTGTGGTCCGCTATGGGTGGCTAGCCAGCTTCAGAGAGGTCTCGCATTCCTCTGACCCCAGATGAGAGGAGTGTGTTGGTGTCTAGTGAATGGTCAAATATGCGTCCCATCGAGACGTAAAGAATAAAAAACTCTCAAATGGATAAATTCTTCATTAAAAAAAAGTAAAACCTGATCCTATATGCAAATTTTCGTTGAATTTGGAACCGATTTTGAGAAAATGCGAAATTTGAAGCTCATTTTCACAGAAATATTAAGGTTTTGAAAATTAAAATTTAAAAACTTATTCAACTCATTCGACTACTAAAACGTATCTCACGTCTAATTAATTGCCTCTCTGTCCATCTGTATTAGCCGATTTAATAAAAAAAACTACTGAATTTGTCAACATGAAATTTAAATACATTATCCCTCGGGACAAATTTAATTCAGCTTTTACCGTGATATCCCTAACGGTTTCGAATATTATTACTTTCTTGGAAAAGTTATGTAATCGTGCTCCGAAAAACCGCGAATTTTTCGGCAGAAACACTCTTATTGCCGGGTCCCGGTAACGAAAAAAAGATAAATCCAATTGATAAATATAGGAAAAAATCTTCTAACGCGTGGTGTACCCAGAATCCATGTTTTGTGGGTCCTTGATACCGAGAAATCGGTTGACGGCAAAATAGAAGAAATAAACGAGGTCATCTTCGTCAACATATTATATGTAATATGAAGATGACCTCTTTTATTTCTTCTTATAAGAACGTCAACTACACCAAATCAGAATTCCCACAATTGACGGCCAAATAGCTGACTGTGGTCAACGCTGGCGCCTACACCTTTCAGCTACTTTTCTCCAAAATCGATATTCCCTGTTCGATCTGAACGAACTGGAGGCTTTGGGAGTTTCAAACGGATATTTTCATTTTTTAGGGTGTTGTACACGAAGCAGGCATTTACATTTTATGTCTCTGCCCGAGTTCGAGCCTCACGGCGCGACTGTGGCGAAGTGGTATGTGTCGGCAAGTTTAATCTTGAGTCGGGTCTCTTTTGCAGGTTTATGTAGTAGTATAATATAGCGGAGGAGTTCGAAATAATGCGAGAAAGTACGTGCTTTTGTAGCACCTCTAGTTTTCTTTAATTTTTTCCTTCATACGTATAAAAGAACGGGAGAAAAAGTGGTGTTGGTCATATTTGCGGCAAACACTGTATTTTAGAAAACTGCAAAGTTTAAAAATCTGTCGACTTTTCGTGACAACTACAGTTTTTAAGATAGCGGTGGTGAAAGGGTGACGTGGATGGTGTACTAAACCTGAGAACCAGAATTCAAAGCGCAGCGTGGAACACTTTGCCGGTTCGAAACAATTTCGCACTTTGAAACAGTACTATATTATTGCGTAGCCGTTACAAATAGTGCGAGAAAGTGTATGCTATTGGAGCGTTGCTAGATTGGACCTGCATTAGAAAGATGGTAGAGGGGAACCACTGATTTGAGCTTATGAGGTTCACACGTATTTATCGCAAAAACATTTATCGCATTCATTTCAACATATTTAGATCAACATATCCGAAGGTTGGAAGAGGTCGTTCTCTACACAGACGGTTGGGTACAAGTCGGCAACACTGGGAATAATACCAACCGTACACACGTGACTGTACAAAAGATACTGACACCACATCCAGTCACAACTCAAAACAAATTTAGTGTTTTAGATTATGAAACAGATTTTCCTCGCCTTCCTAATGCTCACCACCCTTCGACAAATACATGCACAAACCAACGCAAACAGGCTAGGAAGCGCGTCAAAACCAAAACACGTAAAGCTGCGCATCCTAGCTCACTTGAAAACACAGACATTCCTACTGAGCCTAAAAACAGGTACTTATTTTAGCTGACAGTCATGGCCGCCAGGTTTCCTCCATTCTCAGTAGGAAGTTACCCTCCAATTCCTCAGTTTCATCTATTTTTAAACCTAACGGGAGGTTTGCAGATGTGACTGCAGAATTGGACACCCACACGAAAACACTGACCAATCAGGACACAGTCATTATCATAGGAGGGCAGAATGACATTAACTTGGGCGGTAACTTTACACCTGAACAACATGTTAACAAATTACAATGTGTCGCCCAAAATACTAACATTGTAGTCTAGACTCTGCCCTTCTGGTACCGTCGCTTGCACAAAAAATGGGCGATGTCCTGAGCCGAACTTTACCAGAGTTTTCCGACCCCTGCCCCGCCCTGCGGGATCGAGCTGACCAATCCGCTTTAGCTTCATTTCAGGAAGGCGGGACTATTCATCTTGAACACTACAAAATGGCGGTGATCGCGAGTTATATTATAGTAAATATTTGAATATAAATATTAAATCAACCAACAGTTTTACATAAATTTTTGTATATACATTTAATTACATAAATAAAGTCATGCAATTTCCCAGTAAAACCATATTTTAAAACTGTTATAAAACGTGTTTTATGCAAAAAATAACACTGGACAACGAGTATTAAGCTCCATGTCTACATTTCGTCGTTTATTATTGTAATATTTAATATAAAATGCAAATAATTTGCATTGTATGCATTGTCTAACCTAGTTATTTTATTAGAAAAATTAATAACTTAAAGAAATACGTTTTAGAGTAAGTTGCAAAAACACGTCTCCGAGATAGCAGCTTTCAGTTGTGAAATACTTCATCATCAATTTCTCAGATGACAGAATTAAAAAATACTACATGGTCACGGACATTAATATTGTAATAAAATAGTTTTGATATGTAAAATACTAAATAAACTAAAAGTGTTTAAAGTTCATTTAGTCACAATGCAAGTTTTCTACTACAGACATTATGATTGATAAGTGCATCTGTAAGCAAATGAATGATTTTTGATCTTTTGTTTTGGGATCACAATTAATTACTTCTTCAATATAACGTTAGGTGATTGCATTTTACATGGAGTTCTTTACCGCAACTATTAAAAATCATATGTGATACCTAGTCTTTGAGGATTTTTGCTTAAGAATAAAAAACAAGATATGACTCTGATATAACATTTTTATATCTTAATGTTTGCAAAGGTAGAAAAACAAGCTTTTGTCTATTGCGTGAACTTTGGTGGAACACACACACACACACACACACACACACACATATCATTCACTTTAATAGTATATTCTTACAATGAAATTAATGTATGATTTAATCAAGCAATAATTTAGTTATATTTTATTTAAGCAAGTATATTTTTACGTTACGATTTTATTTTCAGAGAAGCAATGCACACAAACTTGTTTCAGTCATCAATCGTTACACCTTTCAGAAGCAGACCTATCACACTGTTTCTAATCATTAAGAATCCAATACTCATGTCATAAATATTTCAAAATTGTAATTGTTAATAATGTTTCAAAATTTTGTCAAACTTGAAATCTGTATCACGATAATCGTTCGAAAATGAATAGATATCGTCTTCTGTAAAATATTGTTGCAAAATAGAATTTTGTCTATTTTCATACATTTTTTACATTTTATCTAAAATATTTATTATTGTTGAAACGCACTGCTACTATATTATAATGTAACGCTTTAAAATGTACTGCCTATTGAATGATAGTTTGTGTTCGTATATAGTATATCTCACGCAGAGACGATTTTACAAAGAAAATCTAAATAATAACACAATGACCTCAAATTCATAATTCATTCACATTTGGTCGCACTCTTCGACCACTTGCGACCACTTTTGCGACCACTTTAATGCAAGGTCGGAAAGAAGGAGAAATCTGCGCTATCGCTGTTGGGATCGTAACCAAATCTTCAGGGTCACCATTGCGTTCCTTTTACTTAAGTCTTAGGATTCCGAAAGTGATACTAAATATTTCACCATTAACTTGAGAATACATGTTGCATACCATGAGAGAGAAATGATGAACAAATGTCTGGAGTTTTAAAAAAAATCTGCCTTTGGAATACTGCATTAGAAGTCCTACTGGCTATTGTAATTATATTTTCTGTCATTCGTCGATAAAATGCCGTACACTTTCCGGTGAATTATGTTATCGCCGCCAAAGCGAAAGATTTCCAGGTTAAAGAGACCCACATCTGTTATTGGTGGGTCGAAAATAGATTTTAATTGCGGAATTGATACTATTCATTGGTGCAACATATAAGAAATGTGAATTTACTATTTGTGATAGTTTTCTCTTTTTACTTCAGTCCCGTAAATTTTTCGAAAACATAATTCAATCATCTTTTTTTACCTAAATACTATATTTACTTTTCGACCTGTAAATTCCGAAGGATAGTTATTCCCATTGAAAAAGCGATCATGCCGATAAATGGACAAAGTTAACAAATATTATAAATACCAAATAGAGTAATATTTGTTATCTACAGGACTCCCCTCTAAAAATAATCACATTTTCTTTGTTTTCATTAAATCTTTTCAAATAAGAACGTAACTTTGGTTTTGGTTTGGTATTCCGGCAAGATCTGTTAGCCCCGCTTACTTGGGCCAGCACATAATAACAAGGATTCTTCATCCGTATCTTGCAATTCGGTTTAAGTAATTATTATTCATTCTTAAGCGAATATCTTACAGTTGTAATGACCGTTTTTCACAATCTACACGCCAATGTTTTTTATTCCGTCAGGCATCTTCCTCTATTCTTCTGCTCTTCATAGTCGAATCCATGACGTGCTTACAAGATTTCCTTGGCCTTCCTCGATTTCTTCTATCGAAAGGGATTCACTCAAAGATAATTTTTGATATTCTGTCAGCATGCATTCTGCAGCATACCATTGGGGTTGTTTCTGGTCTCTCAATCTTTATTATCTGTCTAATCTCTTCGTTTGATATTCTGTCAAATAGTATACTGACAACATCGTCCCAAAAATTCGTTTTCATAGCATTTAACCGAGAGTTTATTGCATCATTTTTAATCCAAATTTCTGATCCATACGTAACACAGCTCTCCACCATTGTCTTGTATATTGTCTGTTAGTTTTCTTTCGAAAATTCTTGTTTTATAAAATATTATGAAATCTACTAATAATTGGCCTTCCCTTGCTTATTATTTAATAAAGTTATTATTATTAGATCCCCCTGCTCTAATAGTCACTCCGAGATATTTAAATTCCTTTACTACTCGAAACATACCTATTTCTGTTCTAGATCATATTGAGATTTCCCTACAACCATGTGTCTTGACTTTTCATTATTTATTTTCAGTCTCCATTTTTTATGTTTTTATTATATTCTGGATTAAATGTTACAGATACAAAAAAAAAATATTATTTTTCTACCTATTTTTCAAGTGATACGCTGACTCCAAAAGCGGAAATCGCTTATGTATGAATTCAAAGGTTTTGCAGCCGTTCTGGAAGTGCTAAACGATATCCACCAACATTTTTTAGTTATTTGGATTATGCACTAAACAAACCTTTCAACATTTTGTTTTACTAGTCTTGCATGACTTATTGGGTGACTCCTAAAATAATGTTACAAGAATTTCAACGTCAAGTTAAGGGGTAAAGAACTGTTTCTGATGAAAGAATATTATATAAATAAAAGATCATCTTCATCTTCATTACTAGTTTACCACTAGTTCATTATGAGAGAGAAATGAATATTTTCTAGGATGAAGAAGGGCACAGTCTTTATTTTGGATCCGGGTTGGGATGGTTTAGTAAAATAGTTGTAGCATACTCTTGAATGAATGATTGAGAAGAATATTTAATAATGGACTTGTTTATTAATCAATATCATTCACAACAATGTAGCCTTTCAGAATGTTAGCAAATGGGCATGATAAACATATTTACTTCAACTAATAATCGAATATTTATTATATAAATACATGGTTTTAAAAACCAAGAATTATTTTTTTCAACTTCATCACTAACTTATTCCTTAAAATTTATCTGCGTGACGCATGTTAACAAACACTTCACATATTACATTCTCGTATACTTACGTATATACAGAGTAATATACGTAGTATGAGAATGTTATATAATGCTGCGCGAAAAACTGCGCATTTTCTGCGAAAAATCATTGCCGCGCTCTGGTGACGAAAAACTGAATCAAAAAAATTGCTAAATTAAGAGAAAAAAGTCCTCTAACACGCGGTGTAGCCATAATTCCAGTTTTGTGGATCCGTGATGCCAAAAAGCCAATTGGAAGCAAAACAGTCTGTCCGTCTGATACAACTCTAGCGCCTAAACCATGCATACGATTTTTTCCAAATTGAAGAAACCCTGTCGTTTTCGCCTGAGCTGAAGCTATGCGATTTTGAAAAACATTCATTAATTTTTGGGGACTATTTGTAGCCTTCCGGACATTTTAAATTTTTTTCAAAAACGGCTCCAAATGTTTTCTTTAAATTTCTTGTAAAGACTGTTTACTCTATAGTAAAATACGCTTATAAAGGTAGAATATGTCCAATTTTCACGGTTAACTCGAATTTTGAAAAATCGCTAAAATTTGAATATTTTGCGGCGTCTTACTACAACTACAAAATTAAAGATAGAGATTTTTGCTTCAAATGAAATGTGTTGCTTATAATTAGATCTTTTAATAAGGTCATGCAATTTTTTTTAAGTTTTAGTTGATTTCGCACAATATGGCGTGCAATATTTGCAATTTTAAAATTTACATAAACAAGATTTTCTCAAAAACGGCTCCAAATTTGGTTCTTTAAATTTTTGGTTGGGTAATGCCAAATGCAGCCTATCCGATGACATAAACGAGATATTGCTCTATTCTATTGTTTTTAAAAATTACACAAATGTAATTTTTTGAAATACCTCTCACGCTGTTAATATGAGCATTTGAATAGATTTGTATAGATTATTTAACTTGTGAGTGAAGTGCTTCAAATGACTTTAGAGGAAGTTTTCAAAACTCAATAGATTCCTGTGAAAAGAGCTATTTTGAACCGAAAAGTTGAGAAAATGTCAAAAATGTATTTTGTGCGCGATAGATGTCAGCTGGCAAGAGAACGGCAAGAACCTATGTGAGCTGGCAGAACCTTAAAACCAGTCCACACAAGGAAATTATAAACATTTGCTACGAGAAAATCTGTCCCATTCTGTAGCACCTCTAGTTCTTCATATTTTGGTAGTAGGAAGTGTAAGCATTTCTTAATTTTTAAAGCAAAGAAAAATTTCAGCTAGAAAACTTGACAAAAGAACAGTGAGACACAAATAAATAAAGTTAATTACAAAGGACGTAATACTCGTATTAGGGATTGGGAAGGAAACGAACGTACCCATGTAAAAACCAAAAACGGCCTATGAACAGGAAAATATGGAGTAGTGAATGTAATCGTCGACCAGTAATCGAAAGTACATCATATTCTTTCCGCAGTTTTGTAATGGTATCTTCTTGCAAAGAAAAAGGAATGTTTAGAACATTCTCGACATCGTTATTAGGAATTTATTTTCATTGCTCGTCAAGTAAAAAACCGCTGATATCGTACGGGATTTGAACACGCGTTCCTCTATTGTGAAGCCACGCACCTAAGCGATTGCGCTACCAACACGTACGTAACACGTACGTACACGTACGTAACGCTACCAACACGTACGTAAACATTTCCGTGAACTTACTCAATTAAGAATCTTGTAACGCATGTTAACAAACACTTTACATATTACTTTCTGGTATACTTACGTATATAGGGAGTAATATACGTAGTATAGAGAATGTTATGTAATGCTGCGCGAAACAACGGCGCATTTTCGGCGGAAAAAAATCATTGCCGCGCTCTGGTGACGAAAAACTAAATCAAACCAATTGCTAAATTAAGAGAAAAAAATCCTCTAACTCGCGGTGTAGCCAGAATTCCAGTTTTGTGGATCCTTGATGCCAAAAAAACAATTGGAAGCAAAACGTCCGTCTGTACGTCTGGTACAACTCTAGCATCTAAACCATGCATACGATTTTTTTCCAAATTAAAGAAACCCCTGTCGTTTTTGCCTGAGCTGAAGCTATGCGATTTTGAAAAACATTCATTAATTTTTGGGGGGACTTTATTTGAAGCCTTCCGGACATTTTCAATTTTTTTCAAAACGGCTCAAAATTTTTTCTTTAAATTTCTTGTAAAAAAATACTTATAAAGGTAGAATATGTCCAATTTTCACGGTTAACTCCGAATTTTCAAAAATTGCGAAAATTTAAATATTTTGCGGCGTCTCACTACAACTACAAAATTAAAGATAGAGATTTTTGCTTCAAATGAAATTTGTTGCTCATAATTAGATATTTAAATAAGATCATGCAATTTTTTAAGTTTTAGTTGATTTCGCACAATATGGCGTGCAATATTTGCAATTTTAAAAATTTACATAAACAAGATTACGTAGCGAGAATACGTAAGGACAGCAGGAACACACATCTATGTCCGAGGCGGAACCCGCGGCCCTTCGAACCCAGGCAGCTACGGCCTTGTCGTCCATTTCCTCTTTCTCTCCTTGTAAACCTTTGACATCATATATCCAACATCAAATACATCGAAGATATCGCTTAATTCTCCATCATTTGAATTACGTTTTTTCCTGTGTCCCAGGCCACGTGGGGATAAGTGGAAATGAGACCGCTGACTAGGTAGTAAAGTTGGCCTCGAGGAAGCCAGAAAGACATCTTTATGGTAATATCTACTCTTACTACCAAGATTTTATCCAACGTTGCATTTTGAGTGCAAACAGAGTGGCAGAACTCTTTTCAAACTCACAAGGATCAAAAGACCCTTGTCGTGGTCATCCCGTGGCTCTAAGCCCGAGGCAAGAATTGTTATTCACCTTCGGATCGGGCACTGCCACTTCTCGCACGGACATCTCGTGCAGTTACCCACCCCCTATCCCCCAGAAATGAAGAACAGACCTTACTGTAAAGCATGCTCCTGTGCACTGCGATAATGAAAGAGCCGAAGAAGGCGTAGCTTGTCGACTATAGAGGAGATGCTGGCTACTGTCCTCCGCAAACTCTTTAAACTTTCTTAGAGAATATGGATTTATAAATCTAATATGCGTGAAGGGGATGATTTTTAACATGCCTTTTATAACTAATTTTGCGTTGTTGATGTAACACTGTCTTTGTCTTTTATTTTTTTATCTTAAAAATTTTTTTTTGAGCACAATACACAGTTCTTTTATATTATTAAAGAAGGTATGAAGTTTCATTTCGTGAAAATAATAAAGACAGTAGTTTAGTTTTCAGATTTGAGAACTTGTGATCTCATTGAATCTCTTGTGTTTTCCGTGTTTCCAAATGTATTTTCAGGTTCGATATGCATTCAAGTATTGGGATCTTATGAGCACAAATTATTTGTCATGCATTACATGTCAATTACATGTCATCTTACAATGGCTAAAATTATTTCACAATTAATCATTAGAAAACAAGGACGCTGTGTTTCCTGTGAATAAAAAACGTTTCTTACTTCAATATCGATAACCGTGTCAAAGTTTCCGGATGTTTGAATTGCGAGAGAGCTTCTTGAATCGAACTAAACACTCCAGAAACTGTTTCTGGGGGTCATACAAAAACCTAACATAAATTGGAAAAACAATACGATTCGGAGACACTGTGTTCCGCTTAAATGTTTTAATTGGAAAATTCTCCCGGAATTGAAATTTTTAACTAAATACTCAATCTCTTTAAAGTTTATTCAAACAAGTTTTTGTTTCTTTCTTAAGAGCTCGTTTTAAGAAAATTACATTGATTCGTAACATTTTAAGGTTTTAAAATTAATCTTTTTTTACTACGTGGTTATTCAAAAATATTTAAGAAAATATTTAACTTCAGTGTAGATTTCACAAATTAAAAGAATTAAAAGTTTGCTGTTTATATTATTAGCTGTTTATTAAAGATATCAATTATTACAATTTTGCTATTAATATCACTGGGAAGGGATAGATATAATCTTCTCAGCAGTGTAACAGAAAAATAGCAACTTTTGAAAAATATATGAAGAATAGGACAATTATATTTTCGAAATATTTCTAATGAGAGGTTCCCTAGTTCCTTTTCACCGATTATCACTATAAAATTGCATCAATTTTACAAATAGTCTAAACAATATTAACAATAGCAATTTTGCAATGATAATCTACTTGGGACATCCGGCAGTGATTTTTAATTAAGAAATCACTTTTGCATGCACCTGCTCATATAGAAAAAATGGGCGATTACATTTTCATAATGCGTAATAAAATGTGTGTATTGCTTGCATTTCCTTAATAAAGGCGTAATAATGTCAAAATACAAGTTTTTAAATACGTGAACATGAATTTAAATTTGCTTGATAGGAAATGTCTATATTATGTAAATGTATTATATTGTGTGTTTCCCGAAAATGATTATGTAATAATTAGTGTTCCTTGCTTTAGAACCATTAGCATTTTAAAATAGTTTTTAAGAAACAAAACTTTCAATACTATTAATTTAATCTGCCACAAATTTCTCACAATATTAGATACCATAAATTAGAGTTAATGTTCATGGTAAAGAACTCGATAAAAAATGTCACAGTCCCTTCCCGTGACCCGCTGCCCCTTGGTTCGTCAGCGTCCACGGGGTTCAGGGTCAACGTCCAGTGCAATTGGCGGGGTGATCCTCGCGCCCGCGCGCAACAATCCGTTTCGTTTCCGTGCCCTCTCCTGTTACCTCCTCTTACTTCCTCTCAACCTCCTCTCCTGTTACCCCTGCTCACGTTAGCGCCAACCACAAGAAACAATACGTTCGACGCCAGGATTGGTCAAGTGGGGAGGAAGGGGGACGTGTCTGAAACTTGGAGCAAAAGCCAATGATAAGAGCGGATACGTCTCGACGCCAGGATTGGTCAAGTGTCCAGCGATGGTTGTCCAAGCTGTGGAAAAGCCAGATTTGGCCGCACAAGGCATCACCCATATTCTGTGAGAGGGGGTATACAACAGACCAACACTATGCAGCGACATTAAGCACGCTAACCAACAATTGAAATTGCAGCTGAAAGAAACAAATGTCACATTTTTTAAATTAATTTCCTCTCAGCAAAACACTTCACCCGGCATGGTCTTCACATGAACCTTGCTGGAAAACATGCAGTCGGAAACAAGCTTGCACAATACATCATCAACTCCAGTCCTACGCAGTCTCCTGCCAAAAATCCATCCCTTTCACCTTCCTTACGTTCTCCACCCGCCACCCTTATTTCGAACCCTGTTGCCTCTTCCTCTGAACCTACTCCCGTTTCTCCCATTCCCACTACCAATTCAATTCACCTGATGCCCCATTTTCCTCACAACCTGTCACTGCTGGGACACACTACAACCTTCGACCACGCACTCGAGGTAAAAGTGGAGTAAATATATAGCAACTACAGTCAGATGCAGCAGAAAAACATTCGTGTAGGTACTTGCAAAAAATAAACATTCTTCACCATAATGTTCAATCCCTTTCAAATAAAACTGAGTTTATCGAGGCAGCTCTACAAAGCGATCTAAATCAAACGGACGTTCTTTGCTTTACAGAACATTGGTTATCTCCTAATGAGCTTAGCATTTTCCAAATTCCAAACTTTTACCTCGCAGGCTTTTAATGCAGGAAGAGAGAATCCCTTAATGGTCCTACGTATGGGGGTTCCTGTATTTACGTTAGAAATAATATTGATTCTATCCCCTTGGCGGAATTAAATGTGTATTCCATTGAAAATATTTTCGAAATTTCTGTTGTACATCTTACTTCACTAAAAGTGATACTACTTTGCATATACAGACCTCTAACAAAGAGAACTGCAGATTATATTTTGTTCTTAGAAAACCTGGAGATAACACTTAACAAAGTCAGCAATCCCTCTTTTGAATCCATTGTTGTATGCGGAGATTTTAACATTGATTTTCTGGTCGAATCTTGCGAGAAAGAAAAGTTTCTCAATTTAATTAATTCCTTCAATTTTGACATTACAATCAATATACCTACACGGATCACACAACATTCGATGAAGGCAATTGATCAAATTATAATTAACAAAACTACTACTCGATATAAAGTTGAAACAAAGATTTAGGATACAGCGACCACGATGCACAAATTCTTACCATTATAAGAAATGGATCACTGACACAATAAATAATCACGTATGACTAGATTTTACAAAAGTAAAATTAAATATTCATTGATTACTTGATGCAAGAGTCATGGGAAGCGGTTTATAATACTGTTGATACAAACGACAAATATAATTCTTTTTTTTTTCAACTCTTTGATTTCATTTTAACACTTGTTTTCCTCTTCAAAAACGAAAATTAAATATTTCACGGAAAAGCAATTCTTGGATAACACAAGGGATTAGGACATCTTGTAAAAACAAGCGAATTCTTTCTTTCATTTCTAAACGTCATGACGTATCTCAAGATTTCACTTTAAAAAATACAAAACATTGTTACGAAAAGTCTTAAGGCAGGCTAAAATCATGAAAAACGACCAGGATATTTTGAACTCAAATAATAAAACAAAAGCAATGTGGAATATAATAAAAAATACTACCAAATCAACTAGAAAACCCGTAGAGAATGTTGTTTTAAAATATAACGATATAAATGTGAACGATCCGGCAACTGGCTAATCTCTTTAATCAATACTTTTCGAGAATTGCTGCCGATCTCACTAAGGGTCTTCAGGCACAAAATTCAAAAAGAGACAGTTCACCCAAAATTTTAGACACAATGTTCGTTTCCGAAAGTTCTTCCTATGAAATTCTCAAAATAATCGGTAAACTAAAAAATAAATATTCGTCCGGTTTAGATGAATTCTCGGATTCTTTGTTAAAGACTTGTGCGTATGCCATTATACACCCATTAACTCACATATTTAATGCATCTTTATGCACTGGAACGTTTCCAGATATTTTCAAAACAGCTAAAATTAAGCCGCTCTTCAAAAAAGGCAATAAAAATGAAATTCAAAATCATCAGCCCATTTCTCTTCTATCAGCTTTTTCAAAAATATTAGAGAGGCGTTTTTACGTACGAATGGAAACCTTTCTCACTAAACACGACGCGCTTTCAGATTACCAACATGGATTTAGAAAATCAAAATCAACGGAAACAGCTATATTTTCTTTTCTTAAAGATGTCGCCTCATCATTAGATCAAAACGAGGCACCTATTCGATTATTTTTAGATCTCTCAAAAGCTTTTGACATCATTGATCATGACATTTTACTTTCAAAATTACCTTCATATGGAGTCCGTGATATTGCTCTAGATTGGTTATGTTCGTACCTTAAACAACGATCTCAGAGAGTTACTTACTGGAATGATGGAACATTACGTACGCACCTTTCCGACTCTTTGCCCGTTGCATGTGGAGTTCCTCAAGGATCGATTTTAGGCCCTATTCTGTTCCTACTTTACGTAAACGATATGCCCTCGACGATTCGAAACGGAAGAACGGTTCTCTTTGCGGATGATACGAACATCCTTTGCAATAAAGAAACAGTAAATAGTACAATATCAGATGTTTCAAATTGGTTCCGAAATAACAAATTAATAGTAAACGAAAAGAAAACGGTTTTAATGCAGTTTTCCATTTCAAATAAACAATTCTGTGCTCCATTGAAAATGAACATTGTACCATTGACTGATGTTAAGGCAACAAAAATTTTAGGTCTCTAAATTCAACGTCCATTGGAATTCAATGGAACGTCCATTTAAATGAATTGAACACAAAATTAAGTTCATTATGCTACGCGTTCAAAATTCTTGCAAATTCAGTCAGCCTTCATACTGCTCGTTGTGTATACTTAGCGAATGTTCATTCCCGCCTGAGATATGGCATAATATTCTGGGGAAATACATCTTATAGCTCCCAGACTTTTAGATTACAAATACGAATTGTACGAATAATAACCAAATCCCACCCACGTGATTCATGTAAGCCTCTCTTCATTAATCTAGAATTCTACCATTACCGTGTCTTTTTATTTACGAATCAGTGGTTTTTGTAAAAAATGACTTGCTTAAGGGCGGGAATATATTTTCAGAAAATGCCGAAATCTATTACTATAACACTCGACGTAGAAATCATATTCATCAGGTGACAGTATCAACAGCTCATTACAAAAAATTCACATGCAATACATGTACATTATTTTACAACACTTTGCCAGATGACATTAAACGATTAAATTCAATAGAAAAGTTTAAATCCCAAGTGAAATCGTTTCTGCTGCATAACTGTTTCTATACAGTTAGAGACTATACTGAGCATCACAAGAAAAGGAACATTAATTTTAACAACAATAATACATAATGCATTATTTACCATTTGGACTGTATAAATGAGTATAAACAACCTGTAACAATTATTGTAATACAGCTTCCGGGTAAATGACCCCCATCTCGATCAGGTATTTCGTCCAGTTTCCCAGATCCATTGAGCAAATGCTGAGATGGCCCCTTGTTTTGCTTCTGGACATAAATGTAACTTCATTTTATGTGCACGTCTTCTCGAATTCAGTGGGAAATTCAATTATTCAAATTATCGTTTCCATGTTGTCGCGGCAGGAAGTAATAAGAGCCAAAATTTATTGCTTATTTATCCTTGAAAATAGATTTTATTACTTGGGAGTTTTTTTTTCTCCCTTTCAAAATTTAAGTAGTATATGACTTAGTGTAGGGATCACAGAATTTTGAAAATGTGCACACAATTCACTTTTCCCGTCATACGCAGTTTTTTAACTGTTTTTTTACATAAAATAAAATTAAAAAAATAAACAATCGTTGTCTGGTAAAACGATTTCTCTTCAGGTGCGTAATCGCTGTCGGAAGGTCCCGTATCAAACTGGTCGAGGAATTTAACGTCCCTGGAAACGCGAACTTTCCGTTCCTCAGGTATCCATATCCGATATGCCTTGGAGCCCTGGGGGTATCCCACGAATATTCTAGGTACGCCTTTTGGGTCGAATTTGCCATGGTTTGACGACTTGTCGAGGAAGAAAACTTTGCTCCCAAACACTCAAATGTTGAAGGTCTGGTTTCTTCGCGGTCCATTTCTCGTACGGAGTTCCTCCGGTTGTTCCCTTTGTAGAACAACGATTTCGGATATAATTGGCTGTCGCGATCGCTTCAGCCTAAAAACTTGTGGGTAACCCTGATTCATGAACCATACATCGAGCGGCTTCGATTTTTGCGTTCCGCAATGCCGTTTTGTTGCGGCGTGTCCGGTGCTGTCAATCGTTGCGGGATTCCTGCATTCTTTAGAATTGATGTCATTTTGTCGTTACAGAATTCCTTACCGTGATCTGACTGGAGAATTTTTATCTTTCGACCACTTTGGTTTTCGGCAAAATTCTTGAATTCGACAATTTTTTTGACAGCTTCTCCTTTGTTGCGCAGGAAGTAGACCTCGCACCACCGGCTGTGCTCATCGATGAATATCATGAAATATGGTGCGCCTCCCAAAGACGCTTCTCTCATTGGTCCACAAAAGTCACTGTGAACTACTTCCAGTAATTCTTTCGAAGTACTTTCTCGTTTGCTGAATGGAGTACTTGTTATTTTACAGGCCAGACACGTGTTGCTTTTTGTCAAGTCCACGGTATCGTTGAATTCCAATCTGGCGGCAATCTTGTTCTGCATCATATCTATCAAGTCTGGAGTTCAAATGACCGAGCCAAGCGTGCCAGTCCTTCATTCCGGTCTTCATAACCTTAGATTCGGAGGCGGCGCATGCCATTGGATTTTCCTCGTGCAAGTAAAATAAACTGCCTATTCTTTCAGCAAAAACTTTAATCTCGCCTTTATTGTCTTTTATGACCGCGTCGTTTCTTCGAAAAGCCACCTCATGATCTTTGTCGACGCTTTTTGCAATATAAATAAGCTTATTGCGTAAATCCGGTACATATAACGTGTCCTGCAACGTAACTGTGTCACTCGCGTTGTTTTGGAGGTTGATTCTAACCTCAACTTTTGCTTTCACTTCCGTTACCGAATTGTTTGCGAGTTGTAAGTCACCTTGCAATTCCTTCGCGCTTGTAAATGCATTTTTGTCACCACACAAATGAGTTGTGCACCCGCTGTCGAGACACCAACGTATGTTTGAATCACGTAATTTTGGAGTTTCGTGACCAATGGAGAATGAAGTATGAACCTCGTCTTCTACTAGATTTGCCGATTTTTCACTTAATTTCTTTTTAAAGAAACAATCGGGTTCTTTGTGTCCCTTTTTGTTGCAAAATCCGCACTTGATTTTCGGTTTTACACTCGAATGTTTTGGTTCACTATCCATTTTGTCACTAGCGCCACCTTGCGGTTTCTTCGAGAAATTTCTGCCGGATTTCACAAACATCGCGGCACTCGCGTTACCTCGTTTTTCTGCACTCGCGCGTTATATTCTTCGAGAATTTTCACTTTCAAACTTTCTGCATTTGGTAGGTTATCTCGGGACTCAATCGCACACCGAAAATTGTCAAAACTACTGGGGAGACTATAGAGCAACATAATTGTCAATAACTCGCCATTAATGTCCACATCTATAGCTTGAAGTTTGTCCACGGTATCGAAAAATACGGCAAGATGTTCCGTGATGTCACTTTCTTGCATCTTTTGTTGTATGAGCCGTTTTAGTAGCGTTGCTTTGCGCGCTGGTCCTTAAGAAGCATAAATCGATTCCAATTTGTTCCAAATGTCGCGTGAAGTGACGCATCCGCGAATATGTCCAAGTTCGGAAGGTTTGATTGACAAAATCAAGTCAGCCTTTGCTTTCCGATCTGCCGCCAACCATGCTTTATGCGCGTTTTCCGCTGCGACGAGATCTGCACCTTCGCCAATAACCTCGGGTTGTGGAATTTCGCCGGAAACGTATCCCCAGGTGTCATTTTTTATTAAAATGGCTTCGGCTTGAATCCTCCATGTGTCGTAGTTGTCGCGGGACATTTCGAGTCGCATCGTGTTCGTCGCGGTCGCGTACGCCATTTTTGGAATAGCTGGCGGGGCGATCTCTTCGTTCACTCTTGATCGTTTTATCACGTTTGTTTGACTTTACTAACGTTTTCGTTTTTACCACTGTCCACGCAACTCGCGTATTCCTGGGCCCATAACCTGTTGGTGCAGGATGTAGCAAAACACAAAACACTTGTCTTAAAACGGATTTTATTGATCTAATGAACCACACTTCACAAAAGGTTCGCACGAGAGTGACGAAAAGGAAAAAAATAGTGAACCATACAACAGTCGCAGCGCGCCATCTGTAGTTAATAAATTGAACCAAATACTTATTGGCGTAATAATTGAATACCAACAGGTAGCATCACTGTCAGACTTGGTAGCAATATATTGCAGTATTTACTACCCTTACTTTTCTGACAAGCACTTCAAACAAAAAATTGGTTCAATCCTTATGGTAACAGCTGAAAGACATTTTTTATATTATAGATTTTGAAACCAGAAATCTCTTTTGTTTTTCACAATCTGACATTTTATCAAATTCTTATGGTATTTAAAACCGTTTCTCTCTGGAAGGTTATATTACATCAAACATTACGAGGATGTACAGGCAACTACCAACGTTAGGGGCAGCTGTAAAATTAACGAAGTAACCACAAGGCTATATATACGGACAACCTAAAAACCGTAACCCTAAAACACTACTTCTGTAAAGTACACACATTCACAAAGTGTACGAAAACGTTACAAATTAAAATATAAAACGCAGGATTACTACTAGTAGTAGTAATCGGGTGGCCGGCAGGCCCCATCACCACATACCAATCTATCCCTTGTTTGTTCTGTTCTGTTTTGGGGCTGTAACTCCCATAGTGTTAAATTTAGAAAATAATATACAAAGGTAGGTAATTTTATTCCGTTTAAAACTGGGCGTATTTATTTATCACAGTAGTTTATTTAAACAGCCTTGCCGCTCGTTTACTGCTTTACACACGGTATGTGTATTGCGGGTTAATAATGATTTTGATGGAAAATGTTACTTCCCATCCCACCCACCCTAAGGTCCGTTCCCCCACTACTCTGCATGTATACAAACTTTGTATGTATTCTTTCACCCTGTAGTTTGTGATTGACTGCACCTTTCGCCCCACGATCATACTTAAATGCCAGCACCTGTTACAAGAAGAGCTATCCCTCATATTATTTTCACCTCTATTTCTTAAATACGCCCAAAATACTAGCCACAACATGCAGATAATTTGCTTAATTATCAGACTACATACATTCACGATGTGCCCTCGCAAAGTAGCTTGTGAAAGATTTCAACAGAATATACAGAGACGTTCTTTTAAAACTAGGCAGGCCTGATATATATATATATATATATATATATATATATATATATATATATATATATATATTGTGACGTCACGGGATTATACGAACCCGTAACGCCACCATAAGCCACAAGAAAAGACCAGAACAGAGAAATAGGCTACGCGGCGGAGCGATGGTCCGAGAAGGCGGCATCTACCCGCAGGTTTTCACACTCCGATGTCCTAAGTTAGCGGATAATATTTTCTTGAGAGGGCGCGAAGAAGGAGAAAATCCACCCCTCCAGAAATTTTTTCCCCAGGCGGAGACGCATAAATACCGCGACGCACTTCGGAAGAGCTCTCTTACAACTTCGACAGCGACGGCGACTCAACTAAATTCTTCAGCGATAGTAATTGCTTAGTGCAGGAGTATACTTTTACTTGCTTAAGTAAAGCTGATTTAAGAAACGCGGTAATAAATGATAGAATTCAGAAGCAAAGTGCATGTACATTATTAGCACTAACATCACGCGAGAAAGCAAGCGATGTGATCGCTTGAACCTGAAATAGTTCCATAATCGAAGTAAATTCGCGCAGAAGGACTCTGAACGAAATCCAGTATTTAATTTTATACGCCACGACCACGCACGCTCAAAGTGTGGTATGTCGGCCGAGTGCTAGAAGTAGTCAATTCAAGCACGTTAGTTATTTAAAACTGGTAGCGCGAGCAACGGGTAGGCGGCAGAAGGACGACTCCAGTGAACACTCAAGCGTAGGCGAGAAGGACTTGGACCAATCCGTGGATGGTACGAGCCCGAGATCGAGAGAAAGGTTTGGAATTTGGACGTGTGGCGGCATCCTGAGATCGAGCGAAAGAAGTAGCGTAACCGCGGGACATCGAACCAGTCAAGTGACGCGGCGAGGACTGCGAGCGACCGAACACCCCAAGGTTAACTGACGGCGAGCGGGAAGGAGGTGTCGAGGTAAAGAACTGGCAATTCTATGCGGCAATTTGTTGGGAAACTGTGTAGCTTTAAAACCAGGCAAGCGTCCTAAAATAGGTAAAGTTCCATTACTGGGAAAATATTTCGAAGTATGAGCGGCAGTTTAGATTTCATTCGCTGTACGCACCAGTAAATTCGTTTGAATGCCATACCTTGTACAACTTTTCTAAAGTAAATTATAATTTTTCATGTAATGTATAGTAATGTAATGTAATGTAATGTAAAGTAATCTTATTTGAAAGTCATTGTTTCCATTGTATAGTCAGGGATAATCAGTTGCTAAATTTTGTAAAGGGTACGATTTAGTAACGTGTGTGTCACGTTTATTTTTGTGTTAGAGTTTCAGCATTGTAATAAATGCGCAGCTTAAGGCTGACCTCTGTGAAGTCTATAATAGAATAATTGTAGAGAATCACTTAAAGGGCCGTGCACGGAGAAAACTTAAGATTAACAAAAGCTAAATGAGGTACACGAAATAATTGAGAAAGAGGTAGAAGCAAAAGTATTGTGAATAGTACTTATTGAGGTATTCAGGCAGTCGAGGTGACGCCTATACATTCTTTTGTGGTTGTGTTCTTTCTGTTCTTTTTGTTTCTGTTTTATTTGCAGTGACCATCTACGCAAAGTGCATACTTATTGTATATTTGTGCCACTGTGTAATTTGTTTTACTGAATATATGCTCATCTTACCAGAATTTCACATCATTCATTGTGTCAAGGGTTCAGACCTTTCTCATACCCGAAAGATCCTGCTTCCTGAGAATTCAAAGCTCGCTTCACGAGCATTTATAGTTTCACGCTTCATCGCCACCGGCTGGAAGGTAGTAGGTGGGCGTGTTATTATATATATATAATAACACATAAACTAGCTGAAGTACCCGGCGTTGCTCGGGCATTTATTACAGTAAATTATAATACAGGAAGAGGAATTCGATCTTTTCATGCCCTGCAGCGGGACCTACCTCTATCTTTTCCATTGTATCGCTTCTCCGCCCTACTCCCTGCCATGCTCTGCTCGGCCACGATAGCTGTCATCTCTTGAGCCCCATTTGGAAATTTCCGGATTACCTCGCTCATTTTCCCACAAATAATTACATTTTTCTTATTTTATGTTCCAGCTTCTAAACATTCACTTTAAAACTAAAAGCAATAAACAAATCTAAACTACAAAATAAAATACTTGTAGACTCATATATAATTTTTGTAGATTTTTATATAATATTCCAACACGTCACGTTGTAAAACTTATCCAATTTTTATATTTTTTCTTCTATTGTTTTCATAAAGAAAGTTTTGACATTGATCTGTCAACTCGTGTGACCTTGAAGGGACTTACTGTTTTCAGCTGAGTATAACATGCGGAAGTTCATGAACGGGTATGGTATAGAGAGATCCAGAGTAATAGTTATAGATGCCACAACGTAATTGATGAATCATAATCATGAAAATAAATGAAAATATTTGTATCTATTCTGAAACATAATTACCAGTTTATATAATCTGAATACGACAAAAATATATATGTTTAACGTCCATGTGCTAGTAACATGTGATGTAATGTAACATGTGATAACATGTGCTAGTAACACACTGATACATTAGAAAACTAATGATCTACCACCATTACATTATATGTAAATAATAAATTGACAATGCACTGAGCCACATGACAAAACAATATTAGCATCATTGTTTTATCTCAAGTGATCGAGATTATGAATCCAAAATATGAATAATAGAAACAAGGCCCATTATTTGCTTAGACAAAAATATTTTTAAACAAATTAATTTTTGCTAATTTTTTAAAGAAAAATATCAATGAACTCATTCATTGGGAGCAAATGATATGCAAAACAACTTTACATATTAGTGTTAATATGTAAATGATCATTCCTAAATTACATACCATTGCACAAAAAACCATCCCATATTGAAAAAACAATTTACTGGATTTACTAAAACATAAAGTACTTTCCATTTTTCCAGTTAGTGCAGGAGAGCTGAATAATACAAAGGAAGAACTTCCAGATTGATCTATTTGCTCAGACAAACATTTAAACTATTGTTTTGCATATATTTTATGGAAAAATATGAAAGAAATCATTCATTGGCAGCCATTGATATGCAAAACAACAGCACAGATTAGTCTTAATATGTAAATATAATCTTTGCTTAATTACCAACCACTGCACTAAACTTCACATACAGAAGAAAAAATCTGTATTACAACTGTAGTTAATACAACTGCAATTAATATGACAAAGAACTGTACAGATTAGTCTTATTATGTAAATAATAATTCTAAATTGACCACTGTTCAAAATTACTTTGCATATTGGAAAACGTTTACTGAATGGACTGAAAAACATGTACACATTTTCCATTTTACCATTTTGAACCTAAAAACTTTGTAAATTGTCAAATTGAAGTCCTAATGAACAGCTGCCCTACTATTAGAGAATTATTCATTTCTCCCCTTCTTGCAGTATTATTTTCAATGGGGCGAGTGAGTACTTCAAGTCGATCTTCCCTCTGAGTAGTCGATTCAAAATTTTAGTAGACTGCCTATCTCTTTGCATTTGTAATCTGTTTTGACACTCGTTTCGTCAAACAATTCGGTTGTCGCAAATTTCTGTAAAATAAGACGTTGTTTAGATTGCATACGATATCTAATATATATTAGTACATTGTACATTACTGTATATTCTATTGTATATTCTATTCTATCTTCTACTGTATTATTGTACTTTTTATTCTCTCAACCTACCTCAATTATTAAACACTTTCAAACTCACAATGATTTCTTGCCACTTTGTATATAAGACGGACAAAGAGCAATGCATGAACATTGACATTCTTTACCACTTCAGTTACGGCTTTCTTTCAAAAGTTCACACAGGGACTTACTAACCTTATTCAAACTCTAATGAATTTCGTAATAATTGTGGACATTGATGAAATCAGTAGTAGATCTCAGACGTCATCCTCTGGTGGCGCGCAGCAGAACTTTTGGCATTGATGCACTCTTGAGTCTGTGATGTAAAGCTAGGCAAACAATGTCCAGAAAAGTAATTATATTGAAAATATATTACTGTTTCTGTTTGTAAATCATAGCCTATAGTACTCCAGGCCTTTAAAGGATGCTAGCACAAAGGTTCCATGGGAATTGGTCAGTAGTTTAAAGAGATTACCGCTGAAAGACAACTCACTTTTTATTATATATATATATATATATATATATATTATATATATATATAAAATATATATATATATATATATAAATCCCATTCGGAATTTTATTTAATGTTGGCAGTTCTTTCTCACAAACAAAATTATGTACATGGTTGCGAATGGCAGACTAATTCGCCGCACTCGCCCTTCACCGGTTTTATTCTTAATTCTCTTCTTCCATGGAGTAGTTTACTCTCTGTAATTCACTATGCATTTTACCAACACTTGCGATATTGACACCTGTCAATTTAGCAGTCATTTCTTCCACCTATCGCAGTCATTGTTGGATTTTTAACCGTTATTGTTTCAGTTATGTTATATATTCAAAACATGCAAATTCTCTCACCAATTCTGGGGAATTTTTTCCTGAGTGTTTCAAACCTTATGTCCCGGACACTGCTTCACACTGTCTTCGACACGGAAATAAACTAAACGCAACTAGCAAACCCCACGTTTCACTAACAAGACAAATGCAGCAAACACTTGGAAAACTCTCATTCAAGAACGGAACTGCAACTGGTAAAAAACCGTCATGAAACGGGATATACATTGATAGCACAACGGAGGCGCGGCGCCGACGGCCTGGCGAACGAACGTTAGATCGAAGGGTACCGTTGACAGCTTTACTGCCGTTCGGGCAACGCTCGCTGTCTGATTTCACTTCAAGTAAAAAGTTAAAGTTATTTCGACTTCGTTTTGTGTAGTGTCAATACATATCAATTTTGAAAGGGGACCTAAACATATATCGCGACGCCCTGAAAATGTGTGCGGTGTCCGTCAGCAAATAAGAACGAGTGACGACCACTTGCATTTGTTTACGTGCTGAGTAAAGTTACGAACGCTTAGGGGTGCCTTACCCCCCACAGTATTCCTTCTCAGGCCCCCTCCACGATGGCCATTCCCAAAGGCCATCCTTCGATTAAATTGAAGCTTGCCTGGAACCATCTTTGGGCAAATTTTCGCGCCTAATTCAATACGGAACTTTTAACGGACCTTTCCGCATTCAACGGTTTGAGTACATAAAATGGAAGACGTATTGAAATACTAACTCCTTGTTTAAAGTAAGATATACAAAACTGACATTCAAACATCAAAAATGTTATGCACCAAAGTACCATATACTTTGTCATACAGATATATAAAGCTCACATACCACTGTTTAAAAAGCTCTTCGCCTCAAGATTTTACACTTTGAACAGCGTGTTTGGAAGCAAAAAAAAAGCATTCACACTTCTATTTTGTGTTAATTTGTTGCGTCTACAATTCGACGCAACGCGTCTCAAGTCATAAGGGACGTTGAGCGGTTGCACTGGAGTAATCCTGCATTAACATTTGGCGCTGGGGTAATCCCCATTAACTTTTAGTTTGTCATGTCACGTCACGTTGCGGTCAGTTTCAAGAGGACCGCCAGGTAGCATCTCCGCGTACGCGCCTCCTGCTACACGCTCCTGCGTCACTATCCAGCGGCCGGAATTGGGAAGGAATAAGGATAGGAGTAGGGTTTAGTACACTTCATAGGGGTTGTGCTAGCCCTTGTGAAGCGGCTAAACTCGTTTTGTTGTAACAAATTTCACATGAAATTCGACGGGAATCGAACTTGGACGTCAGTGGTGAAAGGCTAACGACTTCGCTATGTGCCACTAGCGAACTTCAAATGATTATTTGAAATATATTATTCTAAAAAGGAATTTGTGTGGACTACTCCCAAAAAGGTTGTTCAATCCTGATAAGTTCATTTTAAAATTACTCACTGAGGATATTTTCATAAATTATGCGATTTTTTATAGGTGGGCAGATTTTCCCTCATCTTAGCTGTCGAGACATTTCTTTTGGAAACTTTTGTAATTGTTTTTTTAAATACAATCCTTTAATCCACATTCCGTTAAAATTGTATATTTCGACAATTGTCCATTTTTCAGTAAAGGGTGGGCTTATCACATTACGCTGAATGTTTAGAATTCTTTACTAAACTATAAACATAAAACCAGATGTTTATTGATACACTTCCAATATGTAAGAAAGTTTCGCATAGTGCATGCAGATACATGGAGTAAACGATAATGTGAATCGGTATTAAAATATACCCGTTCTGGAAGTTCCCACCAGCCTCTAGACAGAAACCTCGATATTCCTCTATTAAATTTCAATTTTAGAGAATTTTAAATGAAAAATTTGAAAGAATTTTGAATTTTAAATACTTCATCTGCATTAGAAATCGCCAGTTCTCTGCAAAACAAAGTAGTAATTTACAGATTTAATGTCCCTCACATGCAATAGAAATTCAATGATTTTACTTTTATTCCCGAATATATTAATCAGTAAACATTGCCAGCATATTCAATAGGTTACATGAATTAAATTATGTACTTGTTAAATTACGGCGTGCAAGCTTTCATCGCACCATTTGTGTATCCTTAATCCGCGCGATTCTTCAACATTTTATTTCTAATCTTACAGAATCTTCCTCTAGAGGAAAAAGCTCACAAATGAGAATTAAATCGGTGGCGGCGCTAGCCGAATTCGTTTACTACGCTCCGTGAAGTCACGAAGGTTAAGCGAATTCGAGACTCGCGGGTTCCAAGTTGGGTGACCGGCCAGGAACCCCGGATCAACGGCGTCGACCCTGGCCGAAGGGATAAAAGCCTGACTGACTGGACGTGACGAGACTTGACAAATATAGTAATTATTCAATGTAATAATTACACAATAACGGAGGATTACTCCAGAAAAAAGCGCTCGACGCCCGACAAGGGTTAAGAGACGCGTTGCATCAACAATGACGCAACAAATTATCGCAATGACAGTATTTATCAATGCATGGCCTGTGACCATCACACAATTTGCTCACTGCAAGTCGAAGCATCTGTGGATTTGCAAAAGCCACGCCCTTATTGTTACAAAAGTCATGATATCGATGTTATGTATGATATATGTTATTTCCATCACGGTAAATGCCATGCGTGACATACGTCACGAATCTTCATCGATCCGTATATGGGACCCAATGAGTAATAGTTGTGCTTTGAACGTATTTTAAAGTGCAAACAAATTTCCAGAAAATACAATAATGGAGAATTAAAAAATTGTAGGAGTCTAACAATTGACAGTATGTAATATATTACCGTTTCTTCATACTACCACCTATAAAATGGGAAGGGGATATTACATTCCTGTCGGATTTTCTTCACTGATACAACAGGTGTGTATGTATTTCAGCCAATGAACAGTGTTATACGTCCCCATACCTTCGAACGATACTATGCTACACATTGAGAATGATGAATTGATATCCATGACGCAGTGAAGTCCCATTCTCTCGGCGACGTCAATATCCTCGGCAAACGAATGATCATTTGGCAGATGTCTGGTTCCAGTCACATACTTCTGTTCAACAAGAGTCTAATTCGCATGCGTTTTTATTCATATCTGTAAATCGTTCAACAAATATACATCATGTCATCTTTGAGTAACGATTCAGCATTGAACATAAATGGATCCACAATTTCATTTGCTACATCTACCTATGAAGGGTTAGAGGAACCAAATAAAATGATTGATGGGTATGTTGGAATGTTCCTCAAATTCACCTGTAAATGGAATCATAAAAATTAATTTTCATCTGTGTATTTCATGGATGTAAATTGCTTACAGCCATAAGTTTTATTTTGATGAAATATATACATATATAAATGTTTGTTTCTGTAAAACGAATGTATGTAAGAAAAATTATATAACCCACCATTAATGCACTATTTTTTAAGCACTTGGAATATTACATAACTATTATAATTGAATAACATGCATATAATATAAAATATCTAGTAATTATTAATATTAAAGTAATAATCATTATAAACTCTTCAGCTTGTAAAAAACTTTGTATTTTAGGCAGCGCACTACATACTGGGCTACCAGTGGTCTTTATCCCCAGCAGTTCACATTAACTTTCCCCAAATTAATATCAGTCAATTCAATCAAAGTACGATGTTACATGGGTGAGTATTGTGGCGAATACATATTAATTGTTTTGCTCTTCCTCTTCAACTTTATTATACTCGTAGCATTAAGAATGTGCTTCTTGTTGCAATTGGTGTTACCTAAAATATTTTGAACCAACAGATGTTCATTTTAATATGTAGTGGTAATGAAATTGTTAATTGAAAATCATGCAATAACTGGTTTCAGAAAAAATGGTGTACATGACAAAATAGAATTTATAATTAAAGTTGCATTAAGCATAGTATCATTGTCAGTAGTCGCAATTTAATTTCAATTATGTAGTGATCATAATGAATGCTAAAAAATGTTTGAGAATTGCTTGTTAGATGGGGACTGTGCAAAAGTAAAATTTTTTGCTACTATCTATTGGATATGAAAAAGGTTCAGTTCCATTCATACTACTGTTTCAGCTTTCCTCATAATGCTTTTAATTTTGCATTGAACTTCAATGCTTAATGCAAATTCCTCCAATATCACTAAATTAAAATAATTTTTCCAATAGAAAGAAAATAAATTGAAATGTACTCTTAGAATACTGTAATAGTGACATTAAAAGAGGGGTTCAAATGAGGAGATAGTTTGCAAATGCTTGCAAATAGGTGGAAAAATAATGTTTGAAACAAATGAATATTGAGTAAGCTATTTAGTAATAATGTAAGAAAATAAAATGTTTAATTGGCCAAGAATGTAAACAACTCCTTTTGTGAAGGACTAATAGCAAAGTACACACAAAACTTAATAAAACAGATAAAAACATAAGAAAGTAGTACTCACAAAACTTTTACGAAGAGAAAAATAAATGACAAGTGGCTATTTTTAGATGTTGTTTGCATCAATACTAGTGAAAAGTTCACTCCCTGTTCTTAGAAAAACTTTTGATATCTTTGCTTGGTAACTGTTCCTCAATAAAACTTCTCATAGATCAGCATTTAAGATTAGAGTTCAAAATTAATTAATTGTTAAAAAACAGAATGATTTTGTACCCAGAATTCCATCCCTGTTTCAGAATACAAGAATTGAAAAATATTATTAATTTGTAACTGTTTACAAAATATTGGTGAGAATTCCATGACAAAAAAATGAAACAAGTTTTTTTTTTTTTACATTAATGCAAGCATTGCTAAATTAAAAAATTATATTCATTGATGATATCTTGTTGACAAGCAGACCAGAAAGAAATTGATAAATAGTGAAAGTAATGAAAAAAAAAATTCAATTCATTAAGTATAGCTTCATTACAATGTAACAGCAAGGAAAATGATGGAAAGAAATTCAAAGTCAATGAAATGAAAGCAGTTGAGAATAACATGTTGTTCATAAAATATGAACCATTGTTCTGTAATCAAAATCTATCAATACACTGGTTTACTTGAATGAATACAAAGATTATTTTAAGAGAGATTGTAAGATAGGTACCAGAAATTGATTGTAATATAAATTAATCAAATCAATTAATTATTCATACACAAAATGAAAAAAAAAAAAAAAAATTGCTTCCATTAGTCAAATAATTAAATAATGAATTTTGTTCACATGATTACACTAGAACAGAAAATAATAAAATAATGATAAGCAAATCTTATTATGGAGGAGAGCCTGTTTAGTACACAAAAGAGAGCTCTAATTTGAAATGATGTACATAGGAATTTGAGAAATATTAATAAGCATCATTTATGAGTTCAGAATTCTGTATATTAGTAAAGCAGAAGCCACAATTAAAATGGAATATATTTAAACAAGTGTACCAATTCAAAAACACAATCATATTTAAAAGTATGAATTTTTTATTAAAAAATGGTAAAAATAATGCTCTTATTGAATATATTTAAGAGAAAAATAACATATCCATGTTCCTAAGCCCTGTGAAGTGAGGGAACGAAGAAAATGATCATTTATAGGAATTCCAATTTTCAGGATCTTTTCATGTATCGGAAGTCTGTCTTTGACAATAAGTGATGTAACTTTGCCTTCATAATAAGCAAGAAGTTAGTCATAATTTCACAAAATATAATTTCATTGCAGTGCGACTTCTTCAAGTAGAGAAATGCGATGCAGAGAAACCTGGTAACTTCAGTGTTGTTTGTGAGAAAGGTACATTTTTTTAAAATTCTAATGCATATAGTTTGCACATGTAAAGTACACTTGTATCTATGTACCTTAAAGTACCTTATATAATAACACACATTTATCTTGAGAATGCAGTCCAAGTTTAATCTAGATGATCATACATAATGTAATGGCAAAAATATTATATCATCAATTGTATTTTGAAGAACCAGATTGACTTGTTTCTTTCTTTTAGAATTAGATCCAACAGATGTGGAGCATCAAGTACAACCTTTGTATGAAGGACAGTTGTCTGCTCACCATATCAGATTTACTATATTATCTGGCTATGATCATATATGTGCAATATATAAGATTGAAGTTGAGGGTTCAGATTCTCATTCTGAAGGAAATGTGCAAGGGGAATTTTCTGTTGAAGAATTTGGAAAAATGGATAACAGAAGAGACACAGAATGGGCCTCATCACCTAAAAAACAAATTCCTTTTTCCTCTTCCATGGATACTTTACAAGAATTTGAAGAAGCCCCAATACAGTATTTAAATAATAAAAATGACGATGTTAATGATAATGAAAGTGAAGATAATAATAACAACAATGAGACCAGTGATTTTCAACAAATAAATGATTTCTTACCAGTCTCTGCTGCTCGATCTTCTTCAGAATTACCTGCATCATGCATGCAAGTTCCCCTTAGATCTCCATCTATCATTTCTCAGAGATCACCCACCATGTCACTGGTTGGAAATTCATCAGAAATAAGAAGGCCTTCTACTGCTCAAAGAAGTAGTACTGGACGTAATAGCATAATGAAGAAAACAAAATTAGAAATGTTTACTGAATCAGAAGAGGTCTCGTCTGGAGAAGAATTTTAAAATATGCAAAAAAGAGGTTTCTTTCTTGTTCATTTCTATGTGTATTTTTGGGACCAAAATGTCTTTAACAAATAATGAAAATAATTATTTTTTATTAATATTTTACATTAAATAACATAATGCAAAAAATGTTTTACTTAATATTGTATGATTATGACATGCATTTTATTTTGAGCATGTTAATATGATGAATTCTTAAATTTATTTTTTGAAAAATATTGCTGAAAAATTTTCATGAAAGTGGATATTAATGTCTTTATATAGTTGAGTTATCCTGAAGTGTATTACATATCACTCAAATATTTCACTCACAATGATTTAACAATTGTAACATATAGATTGTACATCATTGAAGAATATATTGTTAAATTTACCAGAAAGAAACACTGAAAAATTATGAACAAATAATTTGGAAATAAAAACATATCATGTTCTGTATTTTCATATTCTATATTGTTCATGTTCTATATTCATTAAAATTATTTAAAAAACACCCTTATTATTAGATAAAATTTTGACAAAATTAAGTACCCCAAACTGGAATGAACAGGGTAATTAATGTTTTTGACAGTAAAACTAGTAATAAAAAATGTTATGAATTTACACATGTAGAAATCTCTGTTCTTACGAACTATGTCTAAAAGTTAAAATGAATAACAGTTAATCACAAGGGCCTGAAACTGTTTACAAGTATTGTTGTGAACTGCTATATCACAAAAAATGAAACACGTGTATTTTTTCTTAAAATACTATTAACGCATTTTTACATTAATGCATGCATACTCTGCTAAATTAAAAGAATTATGTTTATTAGTGATATCTTGTTGACAAGCTTAGTAGACCAAAAAAAAAAATTAATAAATTGTGAAAGTAATGAAAAAGATCATACTTTTATCTTGAGAGTGCAATCCATGTTTAATCTAGATTATCATACATAATGTAATGGTAAAAATGTTGTATCACCAATTGTATTTTGAAGAACCAGATTGACTTGTTTTTTTCTTTTAGAATTAGATCCAACAGATGTGGAGCATCAAATACAACCTTTGTATGAAGGGCAGTTGTCTGCTCACCACATCACATTTACTATATAATCTGGCTATGACCATATAGGTGCAATATATAAGATTGAAGTTGAGGGACCAATATTCCTCTCGCCCAAAATTCAATCTTCCCTTTGGTGGCACATGTGGTGGAAATGAAATATACTGTCTACATCCGTTGGCCACAGTTTTGAGCATATTCACTTCTTTACGATGATGGAGAGTTGTTCCATGAACCACGGTTCTCGTTAAAAATAAATGTACAAAGCACTACTCTATTAGATACTGGAAGCAATAGGGTCATAATATTACTTATTTTACAGAAGAACACAATTTTTCCAAAACATGAATATCACTAAAACAAATGTCAACCTTTTCTTACTACTGGTTCTTTCGATTATTACTTCACAAGTTTAGTTCAGTCTATTACTTGCACAAGATTAAATTAATATGCATTGATTTCTATGCATGCATGCATTGCATTCTATGCAGAAGATAAATATGCACAAGATAAATATTCTGCATAATATATCTTCAATATATACAATAAATATGCAGTATAAAGTTCACAAGGAAGTAAATGCTTATTACTAAAATGCAATGCAAAATATGAGCAGAAAAATTTGAATTGTGTTACGACGGCATTGTCTCTGAAACATAAACAAAAGAATCATGTTTTGAAAATAATTTTATTTTTTAACATTATTTAATTCACCATGCATTTAAACACTACCATTTGTCCATGTCCTAATATACGGGAATGGGAAAAAGATTTATGAAAAAAGTACATAAATTCAGTGAACAAAGATCATTCTATAATGAGGTAAAAAACTATTAAAATTTATGACAAGATACTTTTCTAAATATGTTTCTGAAAAAGTAGTTCATCACTCAGTTGAGATGATTTTCTCCCCCTATACATCACATACAGTTTTATACAGTATATATAGAGATAGACAGATAGATAGGTAGATAGATAGATAGATAGATAGACAGACAGACAGACAGACAGACAGACAGACAGACAGACAGACAGACAGACGACAGACAGACAGACAGACAGACAGACAGACGACAGACAGACAGACGACAGACAGACAGACGACAGACAGACAGACAGAGACAGACAGACGAACAGACAGACAGACAGAAGACAGACAGACAGACAGAGACACACAGACAGACAGACAGAAGACAGACAGACAGCCGACAGACAGACAGACGACAGACAGACAGACGAGCAGACAGACAGACAGACAGACAGACAGACAGACAGACAGACAGACAGGCAGACAGACAGACAGACAGACAGACAGACAGACAGACAACAGACAGACAGACAGACAGACGGGACAGACAGAGCAGACAGACAGACAGACAGACAGACGCAGACAGACAGACAGACAGACAGACAGACAGACAGACAGACAGACAGACAGACAGACAGCGACAGACAGACAGACAGACAGACAGACAGACAGACAGACAGGACAGACAGACAGACAGGACAGACAGACAGACAGACAGACAGACACGACAGACAGACGAACGGACAGACAGACAGACAGGAGCAACGACAGACAGGACAGACAGACAGACAGACAGACAGACAGACAGACAGACGAAGAAAGACAGACAGACAGACAGACAGACAGACAGACAGACAGACAGACAGACAGACAGACAGACAGACAGACAGACAGACAGACAGACAGACAGACAGACAGACAGACAGACAGACAAGACAGACAGACAGACAGATAGATATCATTCCGCGCTGGATGGTGAGATCCAGCGCCGACCAACCGTTGGCTAGCGGGGTTTTCTCCAACCAGGTATCTCTCAGCGGTGCACAGCCCCAGCCGAGACGAGCTGTAAGCTCCTGTTCTCCAGGCGTGTGTGGTAGTGGAGTGCATGTTAGGGTGTGTGTGTGTGTAAGTAAGGGATGAGGATAGGACAAAAAAGGGGAAGGAAACATCGCACGCTGTCTGTGGCCTGTTTGTTCGGGTACTACTCCGCATTCGTCTGGTATTGATTGGAGACCCCACGGAAAACAACCGATTACAGCAGACTGCTACTTGAATTCTCCTCTTGACCGACAGAACGCGATCCAGCGATCCAGCTAGTGTTGAAAATCCTGCTACCGACGGGATTCGAACGAAGGACCTCCCGATCAGAGGCACTAAGGTGATATCAGTTGATGCCCAGTTGTAACCCATTTCTCCAGGCCTCGCTTACCAACGACAACTCACCGATAAGGAAACTACGGGCTATCACGGGTTTACATTTATTTGGAGTAACCCGGCGGGCAGCGGTTGCCTACGTGCTCTGGTGAACAAACTATTTTTTTTAATGTTATTTGTGTGTCTCATATTGCAATTTTGCAGATCTATACAACATGAGTATTTTTACAATTCATTGAAGTGTTGATCTAAAGTAAAAAATTGCATTCTAAAAATTAAAATATATTTTTAATATTTATATTATATATTTACAAAAATTGTTTTACAACACATGAAAGTACATCTGTTTAAGTTAAAGTTAAGTATACTTTTATTTTTCTGAAGAAAACGGTATTAGTAGTGATGCGCATTGCGAGACCAAGACCAAGTCCCTGCTGGTCTTGGTCTTGGTCTTGTTCTTGCAAGCATAGTCTTGGTCTTGGTCTTGGGTTTGCAAGCTTAGGCTTGTCTTGGTCTTGCAGGTCTTGCATAATCCATAATAATTTTGGCTGATGGTCCTAGTTTAATGGCACAATTTATTCTTATTTTTGGTTTGAATGATAAAATTACATTATAACAAACAAATTATTATTATACTATCAAAAAATAATAATAATCGCTTATTAAAGAAGTAGTTAACATTTTCAATTAAATATATACCGAGTCAGAAATAGTTCACAAAATTGCAGTTTATTTAATATAACTGAAAATAAAATTATCAATGTTTACATTATTCAACATTTTTACAAAAATTATATTAAATTTATATGTATTATTTAAATAATGGCAGAAATGTGAAATTATTTTTTCCTTTCTTTTTGAGGTATGTTACATCATGCTTTAGTCTTCGTCTGTTATAATATACACTGATTAGGTTAATATGATTAACAAATTGTTAATCAAGTGTACTTCAAAAAAATGCGAATGCTTTATTAGCGATTTAAGTAAATTTTATGAGATAGAAAGATTTGCAATAACAGTTTTCTTTCGCTATTAATTTTGTATTAATTAGTACAATGAAGTAAAGAAGTAGTTCAAAATAATGTGTAAACCCTTCAGTATCAATCAAATCTTATTATTTCATAAATGTACACTCAAATCCGATTGCTAATAATTATTTATTTTAAGAACACTTGACTGGCAGTTTTTTAAATCATCCCTAATAACACAGAATATTCTCAGAATGTACTGAAAATAAACTTCTTAAACTGAGTCACTGTTTTGAAAATATTCTGAAATTTAAATTTTTTTAAATTTAAATGTTGAGGAAGAAATGTTCTGAAAAAAACATTTTTTGGATGTACTAGGATTCATGAACGTTTCGAAAATCGAAATTTTTTAAGTTTTTTAACACTTTTTAAAAAAAATTTAAAAAAAAAAAAAAAAATTTTTTTTTTTTCAGAACATTTTTTCCCGGACATTTACACATTCTGGGGTATTTTAAACATATTTTGAAATATTTCAAAATATTTTCAGGACATTGACTCAGTTTGAGAAGTTTATTTTTAGGACATTCTGAGAATATTTTGTGCTATTAGGGATATTAATCTAATTTATGTACACACATATTATAAAAGACAAATACTAAATCACAGAAATATGCAGCCCAGGAATAAAGGAGATTTACTTATTTATTTATTTATTTTCGTCAAAAAAACAGTTAAAAACTGCGTATAACGTGCTATGGGGAAAAGTGAATTGTGTGCATTTTCAAAATTCTGCGATCCCTACACCAAGTCATATACTACTTAAATTTTGAATTTTCAAAGGGAGAAAAAAACAAACAAAAAAACTCCCATGTAGTAAAATCTATTTTCAAAAATAAATAAGCAATAAAATTTTGAATTTTGAAAGGGAGAAAAAACAAACAAAAAAACTCCCATGTAATAAAATATATTTTCAAGGATAAATAAGCAATAAATTTTGGCTCTTATTACTTCCTGCCGCGACATGGAAACGATAATTTGAATAATTGTATTTCCCACCGAATTCTAGAAGACGTGCACAGAAAATGAAGTTACATTTATGTCCAGAACTAAAACAAGGGGCCATCTCAGCATTTGCTCAATGGATCAGGGAAACTGGACGAAAAACCTGATCGAGATGGGGGTCGTTGACCCGGAAGCAGTAGTACAATAGTTGTTACAGGTTGATTATACTCATTTATACAGTTCCAATGGTAAATAATGCATTGTGTATCATTTTTAAAATTAATGTTACTTTTCTTGTGATGCTCAGTATAGTCTCTAATTGTATAGAAACAGTTATGCAGCAGAAACGATTTCACTTGGGATTTAAACTTTTCTATCGAATTTAATCGTTTAATGTCATCTGGCAAGGTGTTGTAAAACAATGTACATGTATTGTGTGTGAATTTTTTGTAATGAGCTGTTGATACTGTCACCTGATGAATATGATTTCTACGTCGAGTGTTATAGTAATAGACTTCGGCATTTTCTGAAAATATATTCCCGCCCTTGAGCAAGTCATTTTTTACAAAAACCACTGATTCGTAAATAAGAAGACACGGTAATTCCTAGATTAATGAAGAGAGGCTTACATGAATCACGTGGGTGGGATTATTATTATTCGTACAATTCGTTTTTGTAATCTAAAAGTCTGGGAGCTATAAGATGTATTTCCCCAGAATATTATGCCATATCTCAGGCGGGAATGAACATTCGCGAAGTATACACAACGAGCAGTAGAAGGCTGACTGAATTTGCAAGAATTCTGAACGCGTAGCGTAATGAACTTAATTTTGTGTTCAAATCATTTAAATGGACGTTCCATTTAAGGTTTGACTGAATTGAGAGACCTACAAATTTTGTTGCCTTAACATCAGTCAATGGTACACTGTTCATTTTCAATGGGGCACAGAATTGTTTATTTCGAATGGAAAACTGCATTAAAACCGTTTTCTTTTCGTTTACTATTAATTTGTTATTTCGGAACCAATTTGAAACATCTGATATTGTACTATTTACTGTTTCTTTATTGCAAAGGATGTTCGTATCATCCGCAAAGAGAACCGTTCTTCCGTTTCGAATCGTCGAGGGCATATCGTTTACGTAAAGTAGGAACAGAATAAGGCCTAAAATCGATCCTTGAGGAACTCCACATGCAACGGGCAAAGAGTCGGAAAGGTGCGTACGTAATGTAATTACGTACGTAATTCCAGTAAGGTATTTCAACTCTCTGAGATCGTTGTTTAAGGTACGAACATAACCAATCTAGAGCAATACCACGAATTCCATATGAAGGTAATTTGGCAAGTAAAATGTCATGATCAATGACGTCAAAAGCTTTTGAGAAATCTAAAAATAATCCAATAGGTGCCTCGTTTTGATCCAATGATGAGGCGACATCTTTAAGAAAAGAAAATATAGCTGTTTCCGTTGATTTTGATTTTCTAAATCCACGGATTTTCTAAATCCGTTTCTAAACACATACATCAGAGATTCAATGCACTTCATTGAGAAACTGAAATCACTTACTTTGCAGCCTGAGGATCTCCTCATCAGCTTTGATGTGGTCTCACTCTTCACGATGGTACCGGTGAATGAAACTATGGCATTACTGCGAGATATATTTCCAGATGATATTACAGCTTTGTTCAAACATGTTCTCACCACCACATACTTCTTGTGGAATGGAGAATTTTATGAACAAAATGACGGGGTCGCCATGGGTAATCCCCTTAGCCCGGTCGTCGCCAACTTATACATGGAGAGGTTTGAAACTACAGCGCTGAACACCGCGCCTCTTAAACCTAAGTGTTGGTTTCGATATGTTGACGACACTTTTGTCGTATGGAGCCGCGGAGAAAATACCCTCAACGGTTTCCTCGACCATCTCAACAGGGTCCATCCTCGCATTCAGTTCACAATGGAAAAGGAGCGGGACGACAAGCTGGCACTCTTAGATGTACTTGTTACCAAGAATGCAGACGGATCACTGGGACACACTGTGTACCGGAAACCTACTCACACAGATAGATACCTCCACAAAATGTCCAATCACCACCCAAGTCCGAAGAGAGCCATGATGAAAACTCTAGTTAATCGTGCAACAAAGATATGTGAAAATGACAGTTTACCCGAGGTATTGAGTCACCTCAACAGAGCTTTGCAGGCCAATGGATACTCTGCAGCGGAAGTCAAAAGAGCACTCCATCCAAAGAAAACTTCACGCAGTGAAACAAATGCCAATCAAACACTGAAAGTAAGCCTACCTAATGTGAAGAACATCACGGACCGTATAGGTAAAGTGCTAGGAAAACACAATGTAAAAGCCATTTTCAAGCCCACTTCACAGCTTCGAAACTTATTCCGATCTGCCAAGGACAGAAGAGATCCATTATCATCAGCAGGGGTCTATAGAATTCCATGTACCTGTGGCGCAGTATACATTGGCACTACACAACGGAGCATCAACACCAGGCTCTCCGAACACAAAAGGAACTGCCGTTTTGGCTACACTGAAAAGTCAGCAGTAGCCGAACACGCTTTCTGGCCGTGAACACAACATAAGATTCGAAGACGTGGATGTTTTAGCCACCACAGCTCACTACCATGCACGATTAAACCGTGAAGCCATTGAAATTCACAAACATCCCCGGAATTTCAATAGAAAGGAGGAGGCAATGAAAATCAATCCGATTTGGATCCCCGTAATCCGCCAAGCCAAGCAAAACCTAATGAAAAACAAAGACGTGACAGTGGTCACGTAGGCACGCGGGAACATGACAACAGTCACGTACACACAGTGAGCGTCTCCGCCACGTCACCCGGCCCGAGCCAATCAGTAGCCGCCCCCCACCACAGTCCCGCTGGTATAAATATCCCCGCGGACCGGGCACTTCCGTCAGTCACCGAGGAACCTTCAAGGAGGATTCTTCGTCCGAGACCACATCGCCACTGAGGATGTCTGCCGTAGTTGCGGACGAAACGTCTGGAAATATGTTTTCCATTGGACCACGGCCCTTCAGCCCGGAAAAAATCTTTGATTAGTTTATTATTAGTTTACAAAAATTTATTTTTGTATATTTTGCAAATTGGTCTATATGTAGAGTATAAAGTATTTTACATTATTTTCGACAACTGTGATAGGTAAAGTCTTGTTTTTGGTCTTGCTTTTGCGCTAATACCTAGTGATGCGCGTCTTGGTCTTGCTTTCTTGGTCTTGGTCTTGTTCTTGCAAGCATAGTCTTGCTCTCGCAAGCTTAACTTGGTCTTGGCCTTGCATTTCTTTAACGGGTCTTGGTCTTGCATTTTCTGCAAGAACCAAGACCAAGACCAAGAAAGCAAGACCAAGACGCGCATCACTAGGTATTAGCGCAAAATTAAATAAACTTAGCGCGCGCATGATTCTTCGGAAAAAATATTTGATAATATTTCGGAAAGGGGTGGGTTTAGAAAAAAAAAGAAAAAATACGTGTCACCTATTTTCAATCCTCGTTCTCATAAAAAAGTTTCAAGTCGCTTAAAAATAGTGATGTTTTGTGAGTGTGCGATTTGATATGGAATGGCTCATATTCAACAAATGAAAGAGCATCTTTTGTTCTCTAATGTTGGGCAATACTGATTTTCTGTGACAATTACAACACGAGTTAAAAATGATTAACTCAAGCGATGCGAGCATCTTTTCGAAAAATCTTCCTGAATAATCTCAAAAATACTTCAGGAAAAATGGAAAAAAACTGTGTTTTTATGTGCTTGTACTCTTCACAGAAATAAAGTTTCAAAATGGGAGATATCATGGTCAAATTATCCTAAACTTTGCGCCATTTGACGTGGACTGACTCCTTCGCTACCAGGAAGTTGACGGGACATACTGGCGTGCAACTTAGGTCTAACGATTTTGATATTTCTTCTAGAAACTAGTGGTCCTACAATCGCACATAATTTCTTGCATTATTTCTAAAATTGCAATTTTCGAAAATTAAGATACCACAACAAAAATGAGACCTGCGCCTTCTCTTAAGCATTCCTTGTTCTATCTGCAGAGGAAAAAATTGAAAAAAAAATTTAAAGCGTCGTTTGAGAATTTTTTAAATAAATTGTGTAAATTTCAAGTACAAATTATGCAGAACTACTCGTGTTTTCAAAACATTGTATAAGATCTTTTTTAACGAGCTAATGTTTAAAGCAGAAATCTCTATGTTCAACTTTGTAGTTTTCAAATGTTAAAATCAATTTATTCTATTCAAAGTCAAAGTCAAGTGTAGAGTTCATTTAAATCGATCGGTGAATATCAAGTTTGGAGAAAATCGGCTGAACAGTTTAGGCGCTAGGCATTGACCACAGACAGGTCGAACGAATATCGTTTTGCCGTCAACTTATTTTTCGACGTCAAGGACCTACAAAACGAGAATTCTGACTAGACAAAGTCTTAGAAGAAGTAATTTACTATATACAGGAAAAAGATTTATTGACTTTTTCGTCTCCTTCTCTTTTCACTTTCACTTTTTCTTTACTTTCTCTTTTCAGGAAGTAATCGCGAGAAAGTAGAAACACTTATATAACCAGTCGTTAGAAGTCGAAGCTAATAGTATCATTTAGTGACATTTACAATTTTTTATGAAGATTTTTAGAGCCTAACACATATTTGAGAGTTTTTGCTTTACACTATGGGGATTTTCCATTTTAAACTATTTTGTATGAATATACCAAGACATTTTGTTTTGTGAGCCGGACATATATATTTTTTAACTAAAAGCTTTAGATTGTTGCAGATGTAGGACCTATTGTGTGGATTGATTGCGAAAAGATTACAATTCGCCGTTTTTTTGTGATTTTACAATTACGAGGGTCACTCCAAAAGAAATGCACACTATTTTTTTAAAAATACAGTTTTCATTCTACATGTTTGAAAGTTTTACAGTATGTAGATACATCCTTCCCGCTTGTTTTCAAATTTAGTTCAACCTGTTCCCGTGAGTGGCGCCGTCACAGCATGTCTTCAAGATGGCTGATACACTTGACTTTCGTCAGAAGCAACGTGCTGTCATAGAATTTCTGTGCTGTGAAAACGAGACAGTGGGAAATATCCACAAGAGGTTGAAAAAGGTGTATGGAAATGCTGCTGTCGATCGCAGTACAGTTAGTCGATGGGCAAGCAGATTACGTGTTGAAAGCGGGCACGGCAATATTGAGGATTGTCCTCGCAGCGGCAGGCCTCGTACTGCACACACTCCAGACAATGTGCAGAGAGTTAATGAATTGGTGACTGATGACAGACGCATCACAGTGAACGAATTGTCACGCTACGTTGGGATAGGGGAAGGAAGTGTTTGCAGAATACTGAAAGTGTTGGCGTTAAAAAAGGTTTGAGCCAGGTGGGTTCCCAGGATGTTGACAGTGGCTCACAAAGAAACACGAAAAACGGTGTTTTTCGATTCCGAAGGACACTTGCTTGTAGACATCATGCCACGTGAAACCACCATAAATTCTTATGTATATATGACGACACTGGAGAAACTTCAAGCTCAAGGTCGTGTTTGACCACAGCAGCAAAAGCAGGATGTTTTGCTGTTGCACGACAATGCACGGCCACATGTCAGTCAAAAAACCACGGAAGCGATCACAAAACTCGGATGGACAACACTGAAACACCCGCCTTACAGTCCTGACCTTGCTCCATGTGACTATCTTTTTGGGAAACTGAAAGACTCTCTTCGTGGAACAAGGTTTGAAGATGATGACTCCCTTGTGCACGCTGCCAAACAGTGGCTCCAACATGTTGGTCCAGAATTTTACCGTGCGGGTATACAGGCGCTGGTTCCAAGAAGGCGTAAGGCAGTTGAGAGGGATGGGAATTATGTGGAAAAATGAAAATATTGTTCCTAAAGGATGTATATACATACTGTAAAACTTTCAAACATGTAGAATGAAAACTGTATTTTAAAAAAAATTGTGTGCATTTCTTTTGGAGTGACCTTCGTAGCTTGTTACTTGTTTCTAAATCGTGAAATCATAGTAGGTAATAAATAAAACAAAATAGCTTGTTACTTGAAAATCAATTGCTAAGTCTTGGCATTATCTATCAAATAATCCTGTGTTTTGGTTTTAAATATAATATTAGTGTCATCTGAAAAAAGAATTGTTCTGTAATTATTTATAACTTTTGGTATATCATGCATGTATAGTAAGAATAGAACTTGACCCAGTACTGAGAACTCTAGAAACCCGTACTTCATCAACGTGGGTTCTGAGTAATGGTGCTTTAACATTTTACCACTGTAAATAGGTATTTCAACAATATTTACGATTTGTGAGGTGTGATTTGATCCAAGAGTGAGCGAGACCCTAAATGCCATATTCTAATTTTGAAAGAATAATTTCATGATCAATCAAATTACATGCTTTTGAAAGATCAAGAATTAGTCCAATTGAGAATTCTGTTATCTAGAGTTGTTTAGAATATGAAGAAGCTACAGTCTCAGTTGATTATTTTTTTATGAAACAATGTCGTGACAGTTATAATTTCGGTTATATTCAAGAAATATATTAACCTTTGATAGAGTATTTTTCCGTGATTATTTTGAGAATAATTAAATGGGTTGGTAGTTCATAACTTCAAGTGTATTCCCCTTTACTTTCTCGCCCTTACTTCGTAAGAAGAAAAAGTATTGTCATTGTGCGCCGGAAAACACCGAATGTTTGACAGATGCCGGGCCCTGGTAACGGAAAATAGGATAAATCTGGTTCCCAACATAGTAAATAACTTCCTTTAAGACGTGTTATCTGCGTCTTCTCGCTGGTACAACCATGAAGATAGAGATTTTTTGAATGAAATCTATTTTTCAACGACAGATGTAGAAATAGCCTCATGTGCAATTTAAAAAGAAATATGAGCAGTTTTTGCCTAATGTTGCGTGAAATACAGGCAATTTTTAAACAAGCATTTTCTCAAAATCACCTCCATATATTTTTTAAAAACTTTTTCCTCATACGTATCAAAGAACGATACAGAAATTGTGCTAGTCCCATTTCTAGCGAATCTGCAAAAAGTGAACATTGCAAAATTGAAGAAAGAGATTGAAGAAAGAGAGGTTGTCTTAAGTAAAATATATTCTAAAAAATTTGAAATTTTGAACAAAGATCATGTACAATTTCTTTGAAAAACTAGTAGTTTTCGCGTAATTTCAATTTGAAATAATAAAAAACTAAAAACTAAAAAGTTTTCTTCTAATTATTTAAGAATGGAAAAGGGGACCTTGAAAGAGAGGGCATCCATTTTTGTTAATTTTTGAATTTTGGGGAAAGAATTAAAAGTAATGCGGAATTTGGCTTTTTTAACACCACTATTTTATGTATATCTACTGGCTTCCCTCGAAAAAATAAAATTAAGCCGCATCAAGGAAGAAATTTTTCTGTTTTATTAATGCACAGATTTCAGGATTAAGGGGTTTTCCCCGTTACTTTCTTTACCACTACCTCGGTGGGTAGAGGTTCCGGGGAAAAAACGCCCAAGACAATTCTTATTACGGGGCCCGGGCAATAAAAATAATACCCGAGTTAGAAAAAACCCCAACAATTGAGCCACAACCAAATTTTTTTGGGGTCTGATCCGAAAAATGAAGACGGCAAACGTTTTCTATCCGTTTGGAACAACGCAGGGGCAAACATCCCGTTTTCCCCAAAATTATATTCCTCGATCAATCTGATTGATATCCCGGGCCCCTTGAATTTCAAACCGATATTTTACTTTTAGGGGGTACTTTACATGAAATACCTAGGACATTTTCTATTTTTTTAAAAAAATTGCTCCATTGTCTTTGATTCAATTTTGTTGTTGGATAGTGTCAAACGTTCGTTGAAAACTGATTTTTCGACAATTGAGAAAATTCAAAAAATTTTAGGGGTCTTCCTACAAGTAAAATAATTAAAAAAAGATTTTTTAATAAAATCTTTCCCTTTAAAGATAGATTTTGAAAAGACTTCAATCTTTAAAACATTTAGTATTACCGGAATTAGGGGAAATAAAAATTTTATAAAATTTTTTAAACAATTTTTCTAAAAAACTTTCCATCATAAATTTTGTTGTATAGTCTGAAGGACGTTTAAAAAAAAATAATAAAGGGCAATTGGGCATGTTGTTGGTTAAAAACCCCAAATTTTTTTCAAATGAAAAATTAATTTTTTTCTTTCTTCTACCCCAATTACTTTTTTTTTGTCAAAAAAGAAAAATCTATGAGGGCTAGGGGGAAAAGTGAATTGTGACTTTTTCAAAAATTCGGGATCCCTCACTTATCATATACTAAAATTTTGATTTTTAAAGGAGAAAAAACCCCCATGCAAAAAATCTATTTTAAAGGATAAACAAAAATAAATTTTGAATTTTGAAATTTTAAAAGGGGAGATAAAAAAAAAAAAACCCCATGTAAAAAAATCTTTTAAAGGATAAAAAACAATAAATTTAATTTGAAAGGGAAAAAAACTCCATGTAAAAAAATTTTTTTAAAAAGTAAAAACAATAAATTTTGGCTTTTATTACTTCCCCCCCGGACAACATGGAAACGATAATTTAAAATTGTATTTCCCTAATTCTAGAAGCGTCAAAAAATGAAGTTACATTTTGTCAAAAAAAAACAAAATGTCAGCATTTGTCAATGGATCAGAAACGGGAAAAAAACCTGATCGGATGGGGTCATTGCCGGGTTAGTAAAATGTTTTAATTGTTTATACCTTTTATACATTTCCCAATGGAAAATAATCATTTGTATCATTGGTAAAAAATGTTACTTTTTTTGGGATGCTTAGTATAGTCTCTTTGTATAGAAAAGTTTAAACAGAAACGATTTCATTGGTTTTTAAACTTTTCATTAAGAATCGAAGTCATCTGGAAAAGGTTGTAAAATAAGGGCGTATTGTAGGGAATTTTTTGAAAGCGTTGATACTTCACCTGGTGAATATGTTTTTACGTCGGTGTTATATAATAGAGGATTTTTCTGAAAAAATTCCCCCCCTTTACAAGCTTTTTTTAAAAAAACACTGATTCTAAAAAAAACACGGTAAGGGTAAATTTGATTTTTTACAATATAATTTTTTCTTAATGAAATGTTTTTCATAAAAAAAATTCAAAAAAGGTCATATTGATTTTTGAAAATATATATTTTTTTTTTAATTTCTGGAAAACATAATAACCTCTGAATTGACTGAATTATAAAATTTTTAATTTTCAAAATTTTAATTCGCAGTTTTGGTTGTTGGGCATCAGAAAATCCTTCAAATTTTGAATTGCAAAATTTTAAATTGTTTATACATTTTAAATTTTTCAAGCAAAACTTTTTTAAAATTGCCCTTTTAAAAATTTCCCAATCCAATTAGCGCCCATTTTTTCATTTTCGAGATGAATTGTTTATAGGGTCTTGAGATCCCAACCCCCAATGTTTTTTTCCAACCCCCAAATTTATTGATCTTCAGTCATAAAAAATTTAAATGGGTTTAGTGTCTTCTTTCAGCTGATTAATTTTTTAACGATTTGTAAGACAAATCGATGGAAAATTTCTATGAGCTTTCTTAACCAAATTTAATTTCATTCTTCTAATTTGAAACAAGGAAAATTTTTTTGTTTGGGTTTTAAATAAATTCTTTTTCAAATTTCAAAACCCGGGGATAACTGTTTTCAAAATTTTAAGATTTTTTGTGGGTTTGGGTAATTTTATTCCTGGGCAAAGTGATGCCAATTTTCAATGTCAAGAAAAATTTTATCAACAAATTATTTTGCAAAAAGCTTTTTGGGCAAGGGGGCTTGATAGATTTTTTCAATTTTTTCAGAGGCAAGTTTTGGGAGTGATATATTTTTGTATTATTTTTTAATTTTTTTAAAATTTAAACAATGTGAATTTTCAAATTAACCCGCCTATGTTTCTAAATGACCCCCCAGAGGTCACTTGCTGGGGTCGCCGTGTTATTGAAATTGAACTCGAAATTTTTTTCCCAGACTTCCCAAACACGTAAATTAAAAATCCAAACTTATAGTACCCCCCTACCCAAACATTTAGATAGCGGACTGTGAGACCGCAATAAAGTTCTAAAAAACTTCATTCTCGTTCGAGCATGTTAATCAGTCCAACTTTTTTCTGTTGGGGGCTGGATTCTTTGGGGGAATAGTTAGTGGAAAGGGAAAACTCTCTGCACCAAAGGATTGTTTTTCCTATGGACAAAACTTTTTGGGGTTAAACCCTTTTTGGGATTTAAAATTATTATAAAATCGATTACCAAATATGCGTCCTATTATCACATAGTTTTAATTAATTTTTTTTTCTTTTATTTTTTTTGCATTTTTAAATTCTTTTTTGTTTCTTATATAATTTTGTAAATGATTTTAGGAATGAGGTTTGACTGATTCCCAAAGTAAAGCTAGATTGCTGTTTTAAGTACTGGGTTAAGCCGCTTATTGCGATCAGGAGCTGAAGAAATCGCATTAAAGTGGATGACAAATGCGGTTTAAAAAAATTTAAAACCGAGGAAAAACAAAATAAAAATCGTAAAAGCGCATCTTGTTTTACCTTTTAATCAAATAATATCCAGAGAATCAAAAAGGGGGGCAGATTGCCCCCCCATGGGTTCGTGTTCAATTTTTGTCCGGTGCACCACTCAAAATCTATGCAGCGGAACGAAAGAAAATTTTAGGGGAACATTCCTGGGAGGTGGGTAACTGAATTACAAAAGGGAATAATGTTTTCATGAAGATTTTATTAAATAAAACATAATAACTGTTGTAAAAAGCGCTTATTTATTGGAAAATAGAAAAGTTCGTAATGAAAATTTTCTGAGAAATAGAATTATACAGAGCCCCACCAACTATGGGCCACCTCAAACTTCCAAACGGTTCCGATATCTAAATGCAGTTTCGTAACAATGTGAATCATGGGGAAATAATGTCGGTAGATATATAATTCAAAATATTTTAGTTTTTCAGAAAAATTAATTATTTTTGATTTTTTACATGGAACCATGTATTTTTTTCACTAGCGATAGATAATCATAAATAGACGAATGCATTGATGTAAATTACGTTGATGTTTTGATAGTATATTGAGTATACAATTTTACTTTCAGACATATGTTTTTTTAACAAAATGTACGAGATTTCCTGTTAGCAACTTGCAATTGTGCATTTGGAAGGTTGCCTTGCGGCCAGCACTTCTGCGAGAACGGGGGCCCGAAGGCTACTTTACCAAAGCGACAATGTTGACGCTGCAAGGGGAAAAAATTGCACGTTTAATTTCAAATTTTAAGTCTCATAATATAAATATATAAAACGGTTTATACGGCTATATTATTATCGGTTTTTTACATCACTACCAATGCGTGAACTCTTTTTTATTTAGTCAAAATATCAAAAAATACTAATACAGTTTGTAACCTGTAACCAGTCAGTTACCATACCATACCATACCATACAGTCAGTTACCATACCATCAGTTACCATACCATACAGTTGTAACTTGTAACCAGTCAGTTTGAATTCATGTAATTCTGCAATTACAAAGTTAATTGTGATTGAACTTAACTTAATTAAGTAATTTAAATTAATTACATTAAACACTTAAAGACTATTGAAATATTTTATTAAGTTCTCAGAAAATATTTGAGTCATCTAAACGGAGATGGGAGTACGCTTTCTCTAATTGTAAATTTGGTGTCAAAAAATAAACGGACGCAGAATATTGCCTGGAAGTGGGGAAAATTAATATTACGCAACACTGTCGCTTAATGTCATCATTCGACGACTTTCTTGCTATCGATATATCAACATATTTTAAAAGATAACATTATTATTCAGCTTCATTTGTTAGCATAAAGAACTCGATAAATGGATTAAGACGTACTTTTCGTTGGGACTCATCGGCTTAACCTATCACACGTAAAAACATTATTTTGCTCAATGAATATAAGTTAAAATTAATAGTTTTACGAACGTTATTCTGGTGGTTTCCCTCCAAACAATTGTAATATCAAAAACTAGACATTACCATGCATGCCGATTGTTTTATCAATCAAAATTTCGGAAAAACTCTGCTAGCACTTCATCAGAACTTATAATATAAGTTCAGTACAATGCCCATAATCGTTACCTATACAAATTTTTTGGGAGTGGATTTTCGTCGAAAATAACCCCAGTTACTCGTATTGATATACAGGACTTTTAGTTAACTGGGAGAGATATGTTTTTTTTTTTGCAATTTTTATCTTGGATAGCCATATAATTTATAAAGTTAATATAAAAACAGTAATACAAATTTTAAATTTTTTAAAGTTTTAGCAAATTTCTAATCAAAAACTTAACGAAAAAATTATCCATTTTTTTAGATAATTAACTAGGCTCTTATTGGGGTGAAGTGAATTATTAAGAGCTTTTAAAAACACAGTTCAACGAGTAAAATATAAATGGGACCCAGATTTTAATGAAATATCATTTTTACTTTCTTGCATCCCTACTATATCGGTTATCGTAAGGGAAAAGATTAATTTTAAAAAAAACGCGGTTTTTCCCCGGGAAAAAAAATTTTGCGGTCCTGATGAAAAAAAAGTGGATAAATGCGTTGCTTAATTGGAAAAAAGTGGTCAACACGTGATGCAGCCAAAAATTCTATTTTTTGGTCCTTGAGGGAAAACTCAATTGAAACCCCAAAACGCCCGCCATCTGCCCGTCGGTAAACCCTGGCGAAAAACCATGTGTAGGTTTTTTTAAAATTGAAAAAACATCTATCTGTAGTTGAAGCTTTGTTTTAAATCCATTTTTTTTTTAAATTTGGGGGTTTTTTCGATCAAGCCCCCGGATATTCTCGAAATTTTCTAAAAATTTTTGCTAAAAATTTTTTTTTTAAAATTTTATTGTAATAACAGAGAAAATACATTTAAAAAAGTGGCATATGTTCTTTTTCCCCTTTAAACGGGTTTTCCGAAAATTCAAAGTTTAAATTTTTCGGGCTCTTCCACAACTAAAAAAATTCAAATTTTCCTTAATTAAAATTTTTTAAATCCAAAAACCCTTTTTTAATTTTGCATTGTTTTAAAATTTTAAGTTTTTCCCAATATTCAAATTTTTTAAATTTTAAAAAACAAAAAAAAAAAAGATTTTCTCTTCTTGTCCCCCACGTAGCTCATTTTTTTCATTATAGACAATTTGTTCACATTTTGTATTTATGTATACATATTTAATTTGAAAAAATTTCTCAAAACTAAACATTTTTGTAAAAATGAGCCCCAAAATTATTTTTAAAACCTAAAACCCATTTTCTCAAAAATTGTCTTTTTTGTTCCGTTTAGCAAATAGTACTAATTGCACTTTTAGTATGACTTAAATTCATTTTTTGTACCTTTCGTTTTTAAATAAAAGATGTATTTTTTTATGTACCTCCCCACGTTAATATGAACATTTGCATTGTTTGCATTCTTGTGTTTCAATAACTTCAAAAGTTTTCGAAAACTAAAAGATTCCTCTAAAAAAGAGTTGAAAATTCCTCCTTTACAGTAATGCTTAATCTCTTTTTCTTAAACACTTTAAAATTTTTTTCAAAAAATTTCTATTTGAAAAAGGTTTTCTTTTTTAAATTTCTGAATTTTTTTTATATACGTTCTACTTTTTGGGAAACCCAAAAATGGAGAAAAAGTCAAAAAATGTTTTTTTTGGGTGACGATAATGACGTTGGCAGAAAAATGTAGGAAGATCTTAAAGCCAGCCCACAAGGGGAAAAAAAAATATTTGCTACGAAAGTCTTTATTGTAGCACCTCTAGTCCTTTTTCGCATATTTCATATATTTAACATAATTTTTAATTTAAAATCTTTTACAGATGAACAATATTCTTTCTTTCTTTATTTATTTATTTTCCCCAAAAAAAAAAAAGTTAAAAAACTGCGTTGGGAAAAAAGTGTTTTACTTTTCAAAATTTTTGGACCCCTACATAAGTGTTTAAGTACCACCATTTTAAAAAAAAGGGGCTCCCAAAAAAAAATTTTTTTAAAGGAAAGGGAAAATTTTTTGGCCTTACCTTTTTCCCTTCGGTCCCCCCGCGCTAAAAACGAAAATTCAATAATTGTTTTTCCCCACAATTTCTAGAAGACGTGCACGGAAAAGAAGTTACATTTATGTCAAAAACAACACAGGGCCACCCAGCATTTGCTCAATGGATCGGGAAACGGGAAAAAAACCTGAACGAGATGGGGTCATTCCCCCAGGCTCAATACAATACTTTTACAGATTGTTTATACCTTTTTATACAGATTAAAGGGTAAAAAAATCATTATTTTTCTTATAATTAATGTTACTTTTTTTGTGATGCTCAGTATATCTCTAATTATGGGGAAACAGTTTCGTAAAAAAATTTTACTTGGGGTTTAAACTTTTCAATCAATTTAATTGTTTAATGTCATCTGGCAAAATTTTAAATAATGTTAAAGTATTTAATTTTTTTAATGACTTTGATACTGTCAGCCGATGAATATGATTTTCGTCGTTTTTAGTAATAACTTGGCATTTTTTTGAAAAATATTCCCCCCCCTTAACAAGTCATTTTGACAAAGCCACTGTTTCGTAAATAAACAGACAAGGTAATGGTAAAATTCCTTTTTTAATGAAGAAAGGGCCCTGAATCATGTGGGGGGATTGGTTATTATTTGTACAATTCGTTTTTTTTCTAAAAATCTGGGGGCTATAAGATGTATTTCCCGAATTTATCCATATCTCGGCGGGGAAAGAACATTCGAAATATACAAAGAACATATGAAGGGTGACTGAATTTGCAAGAATTCTGAACGCGTAGTAATGAACTTAATTTTGTGTTCAATTTTTAAAAGGACGTTCCCTTTTAAAAGGGTTTTACTGAATTGGGGACCTAAAAAATTTTTGCCTTTCATTAGTCAATTGTACCCTTAGTTTAATGGAACACAGACTTGTTTATTTGAAATGGAAAAATGCATTAAAAACTTTCTTTTCGTTTTTTCTATTAATTTGTTATTTCGGGCAATTTTCAGACAATTCTGGTAACCTATTCCCTTTCTTCTTTCACAAAAATGTCAATCTCAAATGTGGTTCCTTGACGCCTATCAACACCATTGTGGGTGCGCAGATTTCAGGAAAACTAAAGACAGAATTTCCCGGTCAGTTCAACAAACATTTGCAAGTGAAGTTCTCTTGAACGAAAGCCCGAACATGTTCATCCCGTAAGTATTCAAGCTTGAGATTCATCGCCTTTTTTGGGTCAATTTTTATGTCATTTTATTTTGCTTTTTTAAAAATTTTAAAAAAATTTTAAGTGTTTTTTGATCATTCTTTGAATTTGGGGTTTTCACAACTATCTTTGAGGGCAGTCACTGAAACTCCTCATACAGGCTGAATTCATTTTAAAAAAAGTAGTATTGAAAATTCTCTACCACAGACTGCAGTACAAGTGATTTCACTGAACCATATCAGGGGGGTCTTGGGGTTTTAAATTCTTTTTTTTGATCATTTTCCTTAATGCTGAAATTCTCTTAAAAAAATTAAGATTTTTATACAAAAGATTTTGAGGGCTTAACTAGCCACTATCCCCCTAATCTCAAAAAATTAGGCAGCAACCCTTTTTGAACTTTAATAAATTTTAATACGTTATTATAACTAAACTTTAAGCTTTTACGGCGAAAACTACATACTTCTAATGGTAAAAAGTTCCCGATTTAATGAATATACATTCTTATTTTATTATATTTATTGATTTAAGTTCACCTAAATTATCGAAAATTCACTCACCCCATTTAAACGAAAAATTCTCCTTTAAACGGGTAAAATCCAGCCAACTTTTAAAAGTAGGAGTTTATAAAATTTTAATAAAAATTAAAAAATTTTCACTTCAACCAAAATTTTAAATTTCTCAACATGTTTTCTGCATTATTTTTTTTAGTGTTTTTCTCTATCTCACTACCTCAATACCATAGATTCCCTTTACTTAAAATAAATTAAAAAAATATTTTAGGTGGGCCGGCCCAATCACCCCTCACTTTACAGGATGAGTTTTTTTTCCTCTCTAAAATAGTTTATTATTCTCAAATACAATGGTATTCTTTCTCATATTCTCATCAAATGACAAGATTAAAATTTCCATATATTGGGCCAGATCTTTAAACGTCTAAACGCATTAATATTAATATTTATTATATATATAATAAATTAAAAATATATATATATATATATATATATATATATTTAAAGAATATTCGTCATCCCCCCGCCCTCCGAGGTGCCTGGATCGGGGTTACGTCATCTGCCGGCGACCACGAGCTGCCCGTGAGCGCGGTTGCATCCCCGCCGGCGGATTACTCCAGAAAGTCGCGGTGTCGGAAGGTTCTTGATTGTCTTGGGGGTATAAATACGCGACGGCCGGCGACCGCAGGCATCTCAATCCGCAGTGGAAACTGAACTGAAGTGTGTGCATCGCGGTGTAAGGGGCATGATTGTACTCTGTGCGTGAACCCGGGGCGTGCATCTCTGTGGTCGGTACGTGAACTGTGACCAGTGCATCGAACTGTGATCAGTGCAGTGAACTGTGGCCAGTGCTTAGGACTGTGCGAGTGTGCAAGAGGAGTGTAGTGTAAATAAATCAAGAGAAGTGTAGTGTAAAATAACTGAAGAGAAGTGTAGTGTAAATAACTGAAGAGAAGTGTAGTGTAAATAAAGGAAGAGAAGTGTTAAATCTCAAACTTGGCTTACTGCTTAATTTACAGAAAAATAACTTAATACGGTCGCCAGCTGTACAAGACAGCACAAATTTTACATAAGTCTCGCTACGTAGTATAGCGAGGTGACCATGCTTGCACCTAATGAAATATGTATACAAAGCTAACACAAAAGCTTCTAAGCTATCGAAATCGAGAAGACTGTCGTCACATTCGAACTTTTCAAATGGACGCTCCAGGTTCTAAATAAACAGGATCGTAACTTTAAAGGATCTCAATACTGGAGATATAACAATCAAATAACTTTAAACATTACAATTTTATTCACAGAAGTATTTTACAAATAGAAGTTTTTCCTGATGCGCAGGATCACAAGCAGCTGCGGGAAAAACAACACAGAATTACAACATACAAAGTGAACATTAAATATTGGCGCGTAAAAAGCCCAGAATTACAGTATTTCAGTCGACCTCTCAACAAAACCCACTTTAGGGCGAGGAAGCTGAATACACATACATATAACCTTGTAATAAAGGGGAACACTATTAACTTGCGCGTCAACAATGCGCTAACATATACAGAATTACTGCCTTACAATCAACCTCTGAAATGCCCAATTTAGGACGAGGAAGATGAATACATACATAAACAAATTTGTAAAAGAAGCCGTCCTCGGTCTTCTTTTCATACATAAAGAACATGAGAAATTGCATTACCAAATGAGCCATTAAACAAATTTTCATAGGAGTGCATAATACCAAAATTCTTGGAAATGGACCTCTTACCATAACTTACGTAACTTTACAAACATGAGAATGTAGCAGGGTTACTCCGGGACGAGAAGGAGCGGTCCAAGTGCCCGCCCGTATCTCGTTGAACAAAGCCGTGACCGGACACGAACGTCGATCAACATACGGCCCAACAATGCCTGCATGTGACCCCACCGTTCCGTGCCGATGACGTGCTGTCGCCCAGCCGACTCCTCTGCCGGCTACGGGACCAGTGACGCTGCTTTCCAATGGCCGCGGTCCAAAGCTACCGCACGGGCCTAGCAGGCGCCTTTCCAAAGCTCCTATTGCCGAATGCGGCCGGAGGCCGTCTTACTCACGGCAGGAGCAACAATCCATATACTGCCGAATGCGGCCAAGTGCCGTCTTACTCACGACAGGAACATATACTGCCGAATACGGCCAGATGCCGTCTTACTCACGACAGGAACATAAACTGCAACATTAACAGAAACATGAGAAATGCGCAGTATCATAAGCTGAGCCTCCACAACAATCGGAGATCAGCAACCTTCATACAACGTAACGTACTCATAGACTGAGCCTCCACAACAATTGGAGGTCAGCTACCGTCAAACAACAGAACGTACAGAGTAAACCTGCTGCAAACAACTTAGAACATAATCAATTATTCAATTTACAAACATTTCAACACAAGAGTTCCATTTCCAAGACCAAAAACATACATTTCCAAGAAATCATATTATTATGCACTCGTACATACTTTAAAACGTACGGTTCTGAAGGAACCGGGCCTTTTTACTTAAAATACCATAAATGGCTCAGGTACATAAGTGAAAGTATCATATGGCAAAACAAAATAATAAGCATTAACAAACTATTGTAACGACTCTGAAGGAGCCGGGCACAAGAAGCAATAGGCTACATAACAACATTAAAAGTAGAAAAGGCACTGTGCGCGAGACGCGCACGTCTTATATACCATCCCCCGAAGGGGTAACAGTGTGGCATGAGGGGGGGTACAGTAGCGGGGAGGTATCGATCCATTATTAGGAACCTCTTTGCCTAAGAGCGTAGAATGTAACGCCTGCCGAAGTAGGCAGCCCGCCTATCATCCCGGAGGAGGTGGCGGCCTCTTGTAGAGAGACAAGGCACTGTATACACTCTCTGGAGGATGCAGAAATAATTTTTAGATTGATGAAAAAACATTAATTCTGAGGCTACAAAGGCAAATGAGGTGTCCAAATGATCCTAAATTTAATGTAAATTGCGGATTTTGATATAAGAATCCGCTACATTCAGTGGTTCTCTTATAATAAATAAAAACCTGTTTTGAAACTTGAAAAAATTGTTGCACATGATACAAATTTTTTCTCAGGTCTTACCAAAGCAAAAAACTAGCTCTCAGTAACAATTTCTTAGGTTTTTGAAACCTTCTCATGGCCATGAAATCACAGTTTGACTGTTCAATATTACCTTTTTAGAGAAAATTACAGATGAAAAGTTATCCATATATTACTATGGTAAACCTAATTACATGAGGAAACCTTACAAACTATGGATGTAGAATCTTCTCAGCAGGTCTTCTAGGATGAATGTTGGCTTCTTTTAGATGTTCACACGCCGAAGTTCAGTAACTATGATTACTTAAATTTTCAAATTTAACAAGAAGTGTAGTGTAAATAAATAATCAAGTGTTTTCAGTGATTGTGTTAAGAAACAAAATAAACGTTTTTGTTAAAATAATACGAGACTTTTAATTCACCACCTAAAAACGTAACAATATATATATATATATATATATATATATATATATATATATATAAATTGTGTAATAATTTCTACTTATTTATATTTAATATTCCAATGGTAATCTAAATATTATAAAATATAAAAGTAATAAATATTTGGTCGGTTTCTTGGTAGCGGGGATGAAGTCCCCAATTCTACGAAAATTGACCAATTGAATAACAAAAAACTAATGTTAAAACGATGATAATATAGGAGATGTAGCATTACAATAAATACTCTGAAAATCGAAAACTGATTTTTGGAAGGTTTTGAAACCTGTAAATGCCTTTTATCCAAAACATCTCATTTTTGGATTTGATCACTTTTATCAATAATCCTGCGCTATTTAAACAGTAAAAAAGATACAAAACGCCTTTACACATTAATGGGCTTTAAGAGTGTAATACAAATTTATTGGGGATCCTATTGTATTTTATTTAAATTATCTATGTCGCCGTCTAAAGTTGAGACTCATGGCAGTTGCTTAGGCCAAAGGACGGCCTTGCAAACAACTAGAAAACTCTAGCAGAAACTTCTACTACATAATATGAACGATGTGTTAAGATATCAAGTTTAAAAAGAATAAAAATATCAAGTTTAGAAATTAAGACTACTCTTTTTATTCCCTTATATTACAAAGGTTCAAAATGTTACCAACTCTCTGATATTTGGAAACGAAATTAAATGGCCGTTTTTTGTAAGCTTAAAATGTCTTCGTACACGCCTGTTGAACAAAATATATTACGTTATTTAATACTGGGTATGAATTCCATTTGCTTTGATTGTTGTCTCTAGTCTTTGCAACATAGATTTCAGCAACGTTACCGTAGTCGCAGGGTCAATTAAACTTCGTTCTCTCAGACATGCGTGTTTAATATTTTTTATTAGACAAAGTGTATATTCTATATTCTATCCCATAACTGACCACATATGACCTACAGGGTCATATGTGATCAGTGAATGTCATGGAATTTAAGAAGTGAATGAATTTGCTTTCTTAGTGTTTTAAGGTAGCCTAGTATCTAGTGGCGCCTCTAGAGTGACCAGATTAGTAACCAGAGAGGGCACCAAATATAAGAATATTTACCGCTTAAATGTCCGACCTATTTTCATTACTGGACATGGATTGATGCACAAGTCTGGTCTAAGGGATCCCAATTCTTTTGTGAATATTCTGTCTTCATAATTCAAGTTTCTGTTGGGTCAATATATTACTTTATTCATTAAAAATGGATGACGATATTCATAATGTTTTGTGAAATTTTTAATTTAAAACACGTTCACGAATTCTCGTACAGATCAAAATATAACCAATGTCGCACAGTAGCATTGAGGAACAGATTTTTTAAACACCGTGCACACTAACACACTAATACGTTCCTAACGTGTTAGCAAATTTCAAAATTCACGCAGACACATGTCGCGGTCGCACATGATTTATGACCGACGAGTGCAATAAGCGCACATAATTCCCTCACACTTTCTTCCCTACAATGAAGAAACCATCCTCGTGTTAAAGGGTACAGCGGCCACAGGCCTCCTGTGACAATGCCCTGTTGCCGAATCTTGAGCTGTTGCCACTTGCTCGGTTATCGCTTTCGAGCAAGGATAGCAAAAGGCACATTGCCGGCGTGGAGAGCTCTTACAGTTCTGTCGGAAAATAAACGAGTTCCAGTGCACTGGAACAGGTAATCACTGGATTCTCAAAAATATTTGATCGAAGAAAAAAAAATCTACGATGGACACAGTTATTCACTTTCTGTTCATTGGACTACCAATACAAACAATAGAAAAGCCGGTTTAATTTTCTTGTTTTATTGATAACGGTTACGCGGTTACGTAATATATTACAACTTTTACACTACTAACACTTCATTCTTCTAATAAACCTTAAGGAAACGACAGAGACACGGCTCAGAGACAAAAAAATATATAATTATTGAAAAGCAAAATGATATATAAAATTCCACGTCTACAACTGATTTCAAAGTCATTTGTCAGATACATACTCTAATGTATAGAATGAAAAATAAGTAGTGCAGGCTAGGATTTCAACTCGAGATCTTTAGCACAAGAAGAAGCCATCCAACCAAATACGCTACGATATTGCCCGTGGGCAGGTCGCTTATGTAGTGTTTTGAATATTACAATGTTCTTGATGCCAGAAAATTCTTTCGAAAAATCGCAAAAGCTACTGTTTTTTTCAGACAAAATTCTAAATAAAACGTATTTTAAAATTTAGTATTTAAAACGATTGTACTTGGAAATAAATCTCCAGCATGTGTATTGGTGGTGTTCGAAAACATATATATTTTCACCATATAACTCAAACTTTTGCGAAAAACACTCATATTTTAAGAAACGTGCACACGAGATGATTTGAAAGACTAATATTAAAGAGCAGATTGCATTAATAAAGAAATATGTATAATTATCTTTCGTCTAACAAGTGTATTCTTCAAACAACATTCACAAAAGATTTGTTACACACGATTCAAGCAGGAAGCTTTAAGTTGAATTTACTATGCGCACGAATAATATGAAACAATTGAATATTTGTAATATTGAAAAATAAAACTTTGTAATGGAAATAAGACTTACTATGTTATTAAGTACACGTGCAAAGGTTGCGATAGCTCAGTGGCATCGTTACAGTTTTCCCTGTAACGTTGCTAACCGCAAAGCCTAGAGTTCGAGTTCCGACGTTGGCGGATGTTCGACTGTGGTTACATATGTAGGTCGAAAAACTTTGGAGCCGTTTTAAAAAGAGTTTGAAAGTGCTCCCCTGGGGCTTTAACTAAATTAACCCCAAAATTTAAAGAATTATTTTCAAAATCGCAGGGCCTCGATTCGGGCCAGATCGTTAATGGAAAATTAATTTTGACAAAAATTCTACAAATAGTTTACACACTAGTGTTCACAGAGAAACAGACAGACAGAAGAGCGGACACATGGACGAAGAGACGGACGTTTTAAAATAATAATAACACTCTCTTGGTAACTTACGACCCCAAAAGGTGTATTTCCATTAAAATCTCGACAGCGATTTACTGCAACATTACATACATACCTCTCTCTGAATATTACTTTTGTTTACTTTTGTTACTCCCTATGTTTACGAGAAAGTAAATATATATATATATATATATATATATATATATATATATATACAGAGCCTGAATTCCTGCCCGTCAGAATGCAGTTGTAATGCTATTACATAAACATCGGGTCCCACCAACTATGAACCACCCCCACAACTTCTAAACGGTTCAGGATAACGAAATGCAGGTTTTGCTGAACAATGCGGAATCATGGGGCAAGTAACAAGCCGTGGATAAATTGTTTATAATATTTTTAATTTTCGAGAAATATAATCATCTTCGATTTTTTAAATGGAACTCTGTATTTTTATCTCCAGCAATGGATAGACCATGAAAAGAGGATTAAAATGATGTATCATATGCTAATATTTTGATAGTAATTTGAGTATAAAATTAGGCTTTCTGACATGTGATTTTGAATTAACCGGGTGATCGTGTAGCAGTCCTTGCAACTCTCGCTTTTGGGGAAGGTGGCCATCAGGGCGTCTAGACAGTTGCGTCTTGACTGAGAGGGTTGGCAGCGGGGGATAAGAGGCATAACTGCAGCAATTCTTGGTGATGGCACAGACATCACACTAAGAAATACCAATTTTAACAATCAGAATGGGAGATTTGTTCCATTTATTTATGGGGATTTAACTTGCCTTCTACTAAGATTTCAAAACATTGATCGTTCCAAAGAACGATATAAAAAAATTGGTAGCGTAAACAAGATGTTAATAATAATAAATATATCATTTTCAGCTGAACAAGGAGCCAACCACCGTCTCTTCGTTGGTAGATGTCATTTTTAATTAAAATTATCGCTCGTCCACTTTGCAATCATACGACTGCTGTTCTTGAATGGAAAAGAAAACGGTACACTTCCGTCTTCTGCATTTTCAAGTTTGAGGCAGCACTTGGCGCTATGAAATGAGAAACTCTCTAATCAGTATGAGCAGTAGCGAATACAGATATGCATTTTTGTTAAATTTTGGTAAATTTACATTGATAGAACTGTCAAGAGTATTTCAAGTTTTTTATTACTTTGTTCTTCTGGTAGTACGTGTTTAAATAGGAAGTTTAGGTACCGTGAATAATAAGAGAAAACGTCTACCTATCTATTATTTGATGAATTAATCAAGAAATTACAATGAAAATCTTTAAGAATTCTTTCGCTTCCTATATATTAAAATGATGGCTTGTTTCTCCACCGAGTTATATTTTTGTTAATTTAGATATGGCCTTTATTATTATTATTATTATTATTATTATTATTATTATTATTATTATTAATTTCGCTACAATATTTTTTTATATCGTTCTTTTCGATTATCGTAGATTTGGAATTTCAGAGGAAGAAAAGTTCAACTCAGATGAACAACTGGGAAAAAAAATTCTCATTCAGATCGTTAGAATTGATGTTTGTTCATAATTTTTCATGTCAAGATCATGAATTGCTGCAATTACACTTCATCCTACCCCTATCCTCTCAACTCTCTCTCAAAAACATATCAACGTCGCGAAGGCCATCTTCCCAAAACGGCGCTGTTGCAAAGGCTGCCGTTTACTTGAAAACCCAATCCCAAAAACATCTAATTTTATACTCAAACTACTCTTAAAATACTAACATATGATACATTATTTTATTCCAATGTTCATGATATATCCATTGCTGATGAAAAAGTATAAAGTTCAATTTAAAAAATCAAAGATGATTAAATTTTCGAAAGCTAGAACTACTGTAGCGTCATAGACTTGACTCCCTGCTCCAGAGAGACAAGTTGCAAGGTATGGGAATGAGGGAGCCAAAAATAGGCTCCCGAACAAATGCCAACCCTTCAGGGAAAGTCCAACAGGGGAGAGGGCTTGGAGGTGCCGGGTGCAAATTGCAACGGAAAAAGCAGGCGCCTCAAGACGAGTGCGTGGGGGAAAGATGACGCAGGAAGTCATGTGACTCGAGCATATATAAGGGCTGAGGCACAAGCCCTGAGTTGGGACGAGAGATCGGTCGCCGGACGCCGAGGAGAGCGGACGCACCCGAGGAGCGCTCCACCCGCCGAGGGAGTTTTCTGCCGCCGCGGAAAAAACAGGCCTTTTAAGGGCTAAAGAGCAAAAGCCTAGCTTCGCCCTTCTAAGGGCGTTCCAGCTTCCAAACAGCCCTTCTTAGGGCTAGTATTATAAAAAGCTTTTATAAAGCGATATGTCGTCGCCGGCGAGCTCTGCCGCGTCGACACCGTTCGCCACCCCGTCTGCGGGTGGGAATGGTGTGCGTGGTCGGGCCAGCGGGCGAACGACTGAGCGAGGGACCGTCAAACGACGGGGCTTTCCTCATCAACGGAGCGCATTTGTATAAAGAGAACTCCTTCTGCCAACAGGAGGAGACCGCACAGCGGAGAGGAGGGCGCAGGACCCTCCACGTCGGCCGCCGCGCAGCCCGCCGCCGCATCGCCGCTTCCTGACGCGGCGCCCGCCGCAGCACGCCGCCGCCGGGACCACGCCGCCGGCCGCAGCCGCGGCCGCCACGACGCCGCACCCGGCGCAGCAGCAGCAGCAGCAGAAGAGGAGGAGGAGGACGGGTTCACCCTCGTCTCCCGCCGACGCCGCCCACCCCACATCTTTCTCTACGGGGTGGCGGACATCTTTGGTCTCCTCGAGGCCTTACACGCGGCCGGCGGCGACGCCGCGGTCACCGCAGAGGTGGCCGGCGACGCCGTTAAGGTTAGGTGCGAGACCCTCGAGGCGATGTGCTCGCCGCCCTGGGGGAGAAATCTGTGGGTACCACGTACTCCACAGGAAACGAAAAGTTCCTGCGGTATGTTTGCGGGGCATACCGTTGGAACTCCCTTTTCAGGCGCTCCATGACAACCTGGAACTTGTTGGGTTTCAGGTGCGGAAGCTGGAGCGAATATGCAGTCAGCGGCCGGGACGACGGGGCAGGCCACTGCCCCTGGTGATCGCCACCCTGCGGGATACGGAGCGCCACCGGGCGCTTCGGAAGGTAACCTCCATACGTGGGCTCCGCGTCCGCGTGGAGGTGTATCGGCCACCGCGCGGGCCCACGCACTGCCACAATTACCTGGATTTCGGGCACGTGGCACGGAACTGCAAGCGCCGCACGCGCTGCAGGAACTGTGGGGACGCCCACGACGCCGCGCAGTGCCCGCGGGCTTAAACCCCCGGCGGAGGAGCGTAACTGCTCCAACTGCCAGGGTGATAATCACGGCGCGAAGTACAAGGGCTGCTCCGAGTACAAGCGCCGCTGTTTAAGGGGTAACTAGGCCCAGCAGGAGCGTCACGAGCGCCAGCAGAGGGACCGCCAGCGGCGTGCTGGCATCCAGGAGAGGCGAGCGGCCGACGCGCAGTCGGAGGCGTCGCGCTCTCCCTCACGGGAGCGCGAACCTTCGCGCCGCCGCACCTCTACACCTCCGCCGCAGCCACCACCGCGCTCACGAGCCCAGCGGCAGCGCGACGCCAGGACGTACGCGGACGCCCTGGTCCCACGCCTCCGCCAACCCCGGGAGCAGCCACCGGCCGCCAAGCTGTGCCAGCTTTGTGCTCGGCACAGCTTGTGCCAGCTTTCTCGCTCGGCACAATATTTCTGTCATGATGCTGGGTGAAACATGGCTAAGTCCGCATCTTTCTCTTAATTTTCCAGGATATATCTGCTACCGGAACGACAGAGCGGCGCAAGCAGCTAACACGACGGCCGCCAATAATAGAGGAGGCGGAACAGCAATATTAATAAGACGCAACATAAATCATTATGTTTCAGTTCTCCCGCAGCTGCAGCACGCCGAGGCCACTGCTGTTGTCGTGCAGACGGAGCGCGGGCCGTTGCGAATTGTCTCTCTTTACGCTCGTCCCGACCGCTCCGCGGAAACGTGCGCCCAACTAGCTGCAGATATTGCTAAACTAGTCGAGGCGCACTCAACTCCAACAATTGTGGCTGGCGATTTTAATGCCAAACACACAGCCTGGAGTTCCCGCATCACTTGCCCTCGCGGCCGTAAGCTGAAAGCAGTTGCCGACGCAAACGGCTGCGAGATTTTTGTTCCTGCCTCACCTACCTTTTATCCTCACACGACGAATGGTAGGCCCGATGTTTTAGATATCGCGCTTCGCCATAAACTCCACTATTCGCCTATTCTAACCAACACCTATGAACTCTCCTCAGACCACTTCCCAGTAATCGCAGAGATGAGACGCGGCGGCGCTGCACTGTCTATTCACCACGACGCAGAAGCGGCGCACTAATTGGAAACAATTTCAGACGGAGCTGCAGCAGCGCATTCCAGACGCAACCGCTCTTTCAGATCTGCAGCAGATAGAAACTGGAGCAGCTAAATTCGTCGAAGCTGTGACTGACAGCCTCAACGCCGCAGCTGAGAAGCAACGCTCCTCTAAGAAGGAGCAACTCCCTTTCTCATCAATTTAATTTCCAGGAAAAACAGAGCGCGCAGAGTGTGGCAGAGCACGCGACACCCCGCTGATAAGCGAGAGCTAAATCGATTGAAGCGTAAAATTGAAATCGAACTAGCCGAATTTCGCAATCAGAAGTGGGAAAAAACTTCTATCAGGCCTCAAACCTGAGGATAACTCATTATGGAAAATTTCCCGCATGCTTTCTAGGAATTGACGGTACCGCCCTGCCCAAATCAGCCCAGGAGAATTCGCCGAGTCGAATGAGGCGAAAGCGGAACCTCACTAATGCTTTAGAATCTCAGTTTCAGCCGGTAGGAGGCGCCGCCAATCCCGCACGTTGTCGAAGTGCAACAACGTAATGGCGGCACTGCACGCGCCGCCGACGAGCCGAGTTTTACAAATGAAGCAGAAGTAAAAGCGGCCATTGCAGAGCTGAAAGCTAAAAAAGCTCCCGGCCCAGACGGCATCAGTAACGACGTCCTAAAGAAGCTGCCGCAACAAGCCATAGTGTTTCTTGTCGCACTGTTTAATTCAATATTTATGTTTCAGCACTTTCCGAGTCAGTGGAAGCATGCTCATGTACTAACTTTTCATAAGCAGGGAAAAAATCCTAAACTGCCCGAGTCGTATAGGCCTATCAGCTTATTAAAAACGCTCGGAAAATTGTGTGAAAAACTAATATTAAAAAGACTTGTAAAATATGTTACAGATAATTCATTAATGAATAAGGAGCAGTTTGGCGTTCGCGCGGGCCACAGCACAACGCACCAGCTTGTGCGAATTACAGACCGCATAAGACGCAACTTCAACGAGAGCCGATTCACAGGCGGAGTGTTCCTCGACGTTGTCAGCGCATTTGACAAGGTTTGGCACGTCGGTCTCCTTTACAAACTCCACACTTTAAACCTTCCTAGTTACCTAGTGCACCTTGTCCACACTTTCATAGCAAACAGAACGTTCCAAGTAACGCTTCTAAATGCTAGATCTACCCGCCGCGCCATACGGGCCGGAGTGCCACAAGGGACCGTGCTAGCTCCTACGCTCTTCAGCCTCTATGTGCGTGATATTCCCCTCGCACCCTCAGACGGAACTCGCACTGTACGCCGACGATACGGCTGTAATAGCCACGTCGAAAAAGATCGAGCTTCTCCAGAAGTATTTGGATCAACATCTACTTCAGATCCAGGAGTGGCTGAAGCTGTGGCGGGTCAAAGTCAATGTGAGTAAGAGCACGGCCGTGCTCTTCACACGGCGACTGCGATTCACGCACCGAAGCCGCTCGCGCTTAGTGGAGACGTAATTAACTGGGCAAAAAATGTCAAGTACCTAGGAGTGACATTAGATAGCTCACTCACTTTCAGCCAGCACATAAATAACGTGCGGCAGAAAGCGCGGCAGACCAGAGGCCGCTTGCGATGCTTATTTCACAAGCGGAGCAAACTGTCAACGGCAAACTTCCTCACGCTTTGAGTAGAAAAGTTCCAAATATTTATTTATAGACAGTCAAATTATAAAATTTTATTTATTATTTCATATTAAAAACATAAATCGTTTACAAGAATTTTCGGCAACGTTTCGAGGTGAGGTGTACCTCCATCATCAGGCCGTGGCCTTACATTGATATTACATACGTTGGGGAAACGTTGACTACGAACTAAAAACCAAGATGGTTGACACCATTCCGAGGTCAAGTCTAAAACAGGCATTAAAAGAAATATTAGAATAGGTGTCTAATTAGTTGGACTGTAAAAATAAACACATTTGAAGTAAAATTAAATGTTAGAATATCTAAGGTGATCCAAAACATACATTAAAAGAAGTTATAGGATATGTGTCTAATTGGTTGAACTATTGAAAGATTAAAACACAATATATAGGTAAAACAGTAAAATGTTAAAATGATGCTAAAAACTAAATAGAACAAAACAAAAGAGGCAAGTGCACAGATGAGAAGTCCAGTACTCACAACTAAGAAATCACCTATGCTGCTGGAGGTGCGGAGTTCGACTACGGAGGTCGTAACGGCAGGAATGACGAGGTTGTGTGTAGTAGAGGGGAATTGGGAAAGAAGGGTGGGGGCGGGGGCTGGGTGGGGGATTGTGAAAAGAAACGGAAGAACGGCTACGTAAAAATATGGACTTGGCGGGTTCTTTGGATTTAAATGAGAAGGTTGAATTTGGAGCACAGAAATCCCATTGTTGGTATCGGGTTGCTCGTCTAGGTTATGTTCGCGAACAAGCTTCCATCATGAACACTGTCAGTAATCACAAGATCAGAATATCTATTGATTTATTTTGAACTTAAACAGTATTGAGTCGTAACTTTTAGAAAAGAGGTTGCATTCTAAATTGGAATTCATGGATAAGTTTGTTTTAATGAAAAGTGATTCAAGTATCAATCTGGAGTTCCAGTTGGGTTCTATGGCTAAGATGGAAGGGTTATCAAAATCAATAATGTGGTCATGGTTAATGCGATGAGCTGTTATGGAATTTTGTTTTTCAAAAGGAAGTCTTATGTTATTTTTGTGTTCCTTGACCCGGTCACATAATCTCCTCCGAGTTTGTCCTATATAGGCTAGTTCACGTTGTGAACATTGTAAGGCATAAACGGTGTTGAGTTTGTGTAACTTTGGTATAGGATCTTTAAGATGACGAATAAAGTTTGATTTGTGAATAATAGTATTAACGAATTTAATGTCAGGAAAATTGTTGTAAAGTTGTCTTTTTATTTTATTATTAATGTTATGGACAAAGGGTAAGGAAACTATTACCTTATCTGAATTGGTGGGAATGGCTTGGGTTACATCTACAGGAAGAATGGCATTGACTGAAGAACTTTGAGCAAGTTGTTTAAGTTTTTGACAAACAAATTTAGAAATAAAATTAATGGGGTACTGGAACTTTTCTACTCAATCGTTACTAACAGACAGCCTATTGCTATCTTCTATAATTTATCACCACGAGTTCCAAAAGTGTGGTTATTTGACAATGGAGGCCATCCTTCCACAACCACCCACCACTGCATTCATCGGCAGTCTCCAAGGACCTTCGGCGCACCTCATCAAGACTTCCAACCTTCCACAACCACCCACCACATCATTCATCGGCAATCTCCAAGGACCTTCGGCGCACCTCATCAAGACTTGGATCAAGGTAAGTGTACAGTATAGGAAGATCCAGGCTCAAATCAATTTTCTCTCTAGTTGTAAACATCATGATCTAATGCCTAAATTCATTACAAACAGCACAAAAATCGTGAATTTTAATTCCTCTAAATATACCAAACAGTTTTATAGACACATGACTAAATTTACAGACAGCTATTGAATTTAACTATTTCTGACAAGTATTATTTACTGAGAAAGCTACAAATCACTTTAAACAAGACTGAACTCGCCCTGAAAATGTTCTTACCTCCCGATGTCCTCCACTTCTTTTATGACACACAAATGTTAAAACTGAAAAGAATCTTTATGCTCGAGAGTCGTAACAAATCTGATAAGTTTAATAAGTTATTTTTGAATATACATCAATATCACTTTGCCGTCCACGATCAACAAGGTTCCGAGGAAATCTTCGGCCCTAAGTTCTACAACTTAACTTCAATTGAAATTCCTGTGACCGTCCAAAGAAAAGGTCTAGGTCAAAAATTTTCTTTTCCTCTTACCAACAAAGACAAACAGCATACCTCTTTTCAGCTTATCAAATCTGTCGAAACCAACTATCAACGGATTACACATTCCGAAAGAGAAGAAGTCAGGAACATTCTTGTCAATTCCATTTCCAATTATGTTAATAATCCCGTCAAGTTAAATCAACAACAAAATGCAATACACCGAGATTTGTTACATACTAAACAATTTTTCAAGAACCATCCAGATTTAGTTGTCATTCCCACAGACAAAGGCGGCGCTGTCGCACTCATTGAAAACTCCTCTTATTACGCCAAGGTTGAAGAAAATTTAAAGTCAAGTGATAATTTTAGACAAATTCTAAGAGATCCCTCTAGAATCTACCTCTCTAAAATTCAAAATGTCTTAAAGAAATGGCTGAACAGAAAGTACATTACCTTTCCTACCTATCGTTCGTTGTATCCCTCTGTACCTGGCATTGCCAGAGCATATGGCTTTGCCAAGGTCCACAAACCCGGAACTCCTTTCAGACTTGTTGTTTCCAGTATTTCCTCACCAGACTATAAATTGTCTAAATTTCTAAATGATGTTCTCAAAACCTTTTACAACGGATTACCAAAATAATGCGAAAAATAGTAGTGATGTTGTCAACAGATTAAAACTTATTCATTTAACCCTCAAGATACATTCATTTCGTTGACATAGCCCAAATGTACCGTCCATGCCCCATCAACTAATTTTTCTACTTTAGAAGAGTTATTGACATCCCAAGTAAAATACAAGACCTCCAATTTACCCAAAACCGAGATTATTTTGGCAGTCAGATTAATCTTACGCAATACAATCTTTTTATTTAATCATAATCTGTATTCTCAAAATGAAGGATGTCCTATTGGAGGCGTTCTAAGCTCTATCTTATGTGAAATTTCTATGCGAAAATTAGAAACTGACGTCCTCTCATCTTTGGATTTAAAATTTTTCACACGGTATGTTGATGACACATTGCTTTTGGTGCAGCATGACCAAGTTCTGAATGTACTTCAAAAATTTAACTCCTATCATTCAAATTTAAAGTTTACCTTGAAGAGGAAGTTGAAGATCATCAACTTTTCTCGACATTACCATATTCAGATTTCCTAATTTTTGCCTCACTAAGGTACACTCAAACCCACATATGCGGCATCATTCTTAGCTTTCAATCCAATCATCCCACCTCAATGAAAATTGCCCTGGTAAGAATCTTGTACAAAGAACAATTAATCTGTCCAATCCAATTTTCTATCCGGCAATTATCCACAAGATATTTTTACTTCTGCTTAGGAACTCTTACCCCATTAATTTTATTTCTAAATTTGTTTGTCAAAAACTTAAACAACTTGCTCAAAGTTCTTCAGTCAATGCCATTCTTCCTGTAGATGTAACCCAAGCCATTCCCACCAATTCAGATAAGGTAATATTTCCTTACCCTTTGTCCATAACATTAATAAAAAATAAAAAGACAACTTTACAACAATTTTCCTGAAAAAATTTATTCGTCATCTTAAAGATCCTATACCAAAGTTACACAAACTCAACACCGTTTATGCCTTACAATGTTCACAATGTGAACTAGCCTATATAGGACAAACTCGGAGGAGATTATGTGACCGGGTCAAGGAACACAAAAATAACATAAGACTTCCTTTTGAAAAACAAAATTCCATAACAGCTCATCGCATTAACCATGACCACATTATTGATTTTGATAACCCTTCCATCTTAGCCATAGAACCCAACTGGAACTCCAGATTGATACTTGAATCACTTTTCATTAAAACAAACTTATCCATGAATTCCAATTTAGAATGCAACCTCTTTTCTAAAAGTTACGACTCAATACTGTTTAAGTTCAAAAATAAATCCAATAGATATTCTGATCTTGTGATTACTGACAGTGTTCATGATGGAAGCTTCGTTCGCGAACATAACCTAGACGAGCAACCCGATACCAACAATGGGATTTCTGTGCTCCAAATTCAACCTTCTCATTTAAATCCAAAGAACCCGCCAAGTCCATATTTTTACTAGCCGTTCTTCCGTTTCTTTTCACAATCCCCACCCAGCCCCGCCCACCCTTCTTCCCACCATTCCTCCCATTACTCACACAACCTCGTCATTCCTGCCGTTACGACCTCCGTAGTCGGAACTCCGCACCTCCCGCAGCAATAGGTGATTTCTTAGTTGTGAGTACTGGACTTATAAATTGTGTTTTTAATTTCAATAGTTCAACCAATTAGACACATATCCTATAACTTCTTTTAATGTATGTTTTGGATCACCTTAGATATTCTAACATTTAATTTTTACTTCAAATGTGTTTTATTTTTTACAGTCCAACTAATTAGACACCTATTCTAATATTTCTTTTAATGCCTGTTTTAGATTTGACCTCGGAATGGTGTCAACCATCTTGGTTTTTAGTTCGTAGTCAACGTTTCCCCAACGTATGTAATATCAATGTAAGGCCACGGCCTGATGATGGAGGTACACCTCACCTCCGAAACGTTGCCGAAAATTCTTGTAAACGATTTATGTTTTTAATATGAAATAATAAATAAAATTTTATAATTCGACTGTCTATAAAAAATACTTAAAATTAGACTAATTTTTTAAAAAAATGCCTTAGGGCCGCCCTCGCGCCCCTAAATACACTTTAATTCAAAATTTGCATCGCGATGTTTCAATGCCACTGCTAAAAGAGCATCTTAAAAGAATTAGTACTAAATTTTTCAAAAAAGCCGCTGACTCGGAAAACACTCTCATTTCCGAGGTCGCTTCATACGAACCCGATCAACGGGCGAAGTATAAGCGACCGAAACAATTTCTGGAGTAAGAGAAATCTGAAACAGCGAAATGAGACTTGAAATATAAGCTTTGAATTTCAGCACACGCAATGCGCGCGCCAGTTGGCTAAAATCTAACTGATCTGTTTTTTCTTTTCATGTTGCAGGATTGGCCATAGATGCCCGTAAGGGTAGGAATGGTCGCACCGCAGTGGCGTGAACGTACATTGCACCTTACGTGCGTTCACAAAACTGCACAAGTATGCTAACGCCCTGAGTTGGGTAACGTTTCTGGTTTCCTCGCGGCACAACACCGCAAAACGTGTCCGGCCAAGTCTGGCGCGGAAGTGCTGTAGGCACGTGTAGGTGTTCGAGTCTCGAGCACTGTGAAGTATGCTTGATACTTCGGGGCAGATTGTCTGCCGAGGCACACCAGGTGAAATTTGCGATTGCCGAGTTGGCTAAACGCAGGCGCGGCCGCAAGGCGCGTTGGGAGAGGGGGGCTGCTGCAGGTAGCTCCGACAAACACCTTAGAGTGAGGTCTGTGAATAGTGTACATAATTTATTGTAAATAAATTGTAAATACCCACTCGTGTCTGTTCCTTTGTGGTGTAGATCCCTACTCACGACGTTACACTATTATAGAGAATTCCTCTACCAGCATGTTACCTGTCCCATGATTCTGCATTGTTCAGTGAAAACTACAACTCGATACCCTGAACCGTTTAGAAGTTATGGGGGTGGTCCATATTTGGTGGGACACCTGGTATCAAATAAACATGAGAAACCCTATGTAACATGACTGATGATAAATGAAGGCGATTGCAGTATACTAAGCGAATGAAAAGGATGACGAAATACGTCTCGCAGTGGAACCTCGAAATGTTTACTTTTCATAGCGTCAAATTCGGGTAGCTATATTTTCTTAATTAAACCGCAAAATATCCAAGCAGTTATTTCAAATTAAATAAAACTACAATTTTATTGACAATAATACTAACCTGATATGACTTTCTACAAACAATTACGAGAAGATGTGAACTTCATTTCAAATTTTCATCCTAAATCGTTACTTTTAATTTTAACGATTATGTTAATGTTTGCTACTCAGAGACACGGAGCACGCTCGAAAGAACACATTAAGTAAACGAAATTGAGGATATTATGATTATTATGTCGTAGTAGCTTCATTGTTGAAATGACGACTGATTCCTTCATATGAGATATTCTGTGTTTCATGAAGATGACCTCGGCGTATACGTATTTCAAAGACATGAAAACTTCCATGATTTTGACGCTATAAGCGATGACATCAAACAATCCACTTAGATTCAGAGGGTAGTGTCAAAAAGCATTGGCGTGTTAGTGTCGAATGGAAAAGAATGCTTCTAGCAATTGTTCGGAACTTGGAATAATTGAATTTTATTTGAACATGTTTATTTGCTAGCTTTGCTTCACTGAAATTTACTTAACTGCATACGTAAGTTCACATTCCTTCAAGTACAAATGTCGATAAATAAACATACGTCAATACCATATTACAATAGTATTATTACTTTTTCGCTTATTCCATGCTGATGCTATATGCTTCTAAAGGCAGCAGACTTACTGGTTAGAATGAAATTGTGGATGTTATAACAATGTATTTCGTATTTGGAACGTGTGAATACTGAGGAGCCGGAAGCTGTAATGTCTATATTTATACGTGAAGACCAGTGGCGGCTCCTAAACTTCAGACCAGGTAGGGCACAGAAACTCGTAAAAAAATAATGCAACATGCAAAGCATTGGAAAACATACCTCTAATTTTTATACAGCAATTCAATCCTCCTCTCCTTGGCTCTGGCAAACACTTCAATAACTTGACAATTAAATCAACAAGACCCAGAATCTACAAGTTCATTGTGTTTACGCACAGAGATTCTATATGCGTCATTGATATCTTGCCTGATACTAACTCTCCCAAGAACAGCTAAATTCATTTCATTGTTGACATGACTTTTTGAGATAGCGTGTTTTTTTGCATATATCCGGGTGATGCTTCAAATCTTTAATACCGTTCTAGGTCAACGTTTCGTCACCCCCAAATAGAATGCATGGGAAGCAAAACAATGCATTACTCACTGGACATCCACAAATCCAATCCCATTTAACATACACTGACTTATTAAATGTTCTGTTGTACGATCTATTTTTATCATTAAAAGCTTGCTTGATGACCAGATCAGGCCTCGGTGGCCCTAATTCTTATGCCAAAATCCTGTCTTCATAACCTAAATTTTTACTTCCTAAATACTTAACTTCATTCATTTTAAATTTTTAGCGGTTTAAATTGAAAATCACTCAAAATCCCCCGTTGGTTTCTCACGTCAGCTGAACGAGAAGAGAAAACAATTCAATTGTAAACACGCAGACGCTCAAGAAAAACTTATTCACATTTCACAGCTGCTGATATTATCAAGGGTACAGGCGCCCTGAGCTGATTAGCATTTCATTTCTCAGACACTACGAGCGTTGTTTGTGCATCTAATAAGTGGCGCTTGCAGTGGCAGTCACACAAAGCTTGTGAACTAGAGGCTAAAAATCCGACGGCGATTCGTGACTCTAGCGCTATTGTGGTGCTTTTGGGAACTATTACGAGCTGCTCTTACTGCCGACCGTCGCGGTTCTGTCCGTTCCACCCGATCAACCCGTTAATTGGTTCAGCCCAGAGAGTATACTAATAGAGACGGCACTCAATGTTAAACCCAACGCTCTTATTCAAATTTCTAATTTTCATGGAGGGAAGCGCCATCTGGGCCCCCGATTGAGCCAATAGCGTCGAAGGGCATTCTACCAATGGAGGTGGCGCGTATTGACGACCGGGACATTTAAAATGAAGTTGTTTTCAAATGGGCGTCAAATGAATATATTATTTTTATGTAAAATACGCTAGGCAATTAAGAAGACTAAAATATTAGGATTTGGAATCCTAAGTCACTGAATGGCATTATTGTCCAGGTAGTGCAAAATAAAAAGTTATTTTATAAACACAATATTTATTTCTAAATTATGTAAATAGTCATACACAATATAAACAATAATACAATTTTGTACAAAATAAATGTGAGCAAGTAATCAGACATAAAGATTATTTTACTTTGCCATTGACTAAATATTGAAACCATGAATTTAGACAATTGTCCAAATATAAATAGTGACCATTACTTCTTTAATATTGTATCATTATTAAAATGACATTCCAGCTATCAACACCTGTCAAATTTCAGCCTATTATCAAAATTGCTACTAAGGTACAATACAAATGAATATTATTGATAAGTTTTATAAATAAACAGGAAACTTGCATCTGCACAAACAGTCCACAAAATCTGTCTTTTTTTGCTTGCTTTCTTCAAAAAAGCAATATTACACATTAAACTGCATTACAAGAAACATGTTTTACCTCCTACCTAGTAAAAGTGATGAACAAGTAAAAAAAAGTACATGATTCTCATTAATCTCAAAGCAGAGTTTTTGGACTTGGTAGGTTTCACTAATATTCTGATCTGATTCTGATATCACAGGCTACATATTTGTCCAAAAGCATGGCTAGTTGCTCAATGGATCGTGGATGAAAATCCAAAGGTCGATAATATATCCAGAATTACTCAACATTTGATACAGGTATTGAACAGTTTTTCAATTACTAAAAAAATATTTTCATGTCTTTCCCAATCATGTTATGTGACTACCACACACAATTTCTGCAAAACAATATAACTAAATAAAAGCAGTTATCATACTCAGGAGATTATACCCAACAGACATCTCAAGAACCATTAGAAATATGTTTAGAAAATAGCTAATGCTTCCTGGTAAAAATGCCAAACTGTTACACAAAGACTTATACATAGTTCACAAGACAGATAGTGGGCCAAAAAAAACTGAGATTAGAATTTACTGCAACAGAAGCACCAAATGATTATCACTCAAAAATACAATTTGTTATTTATTGAATTGAATTCCAAAAAACTTCAATTTGGTACATGTCTACAAGCAAGTGGTCCTGCAGTTTGGATTTATTAAATTACATATAGTAACAGGAAGTGCTACAGAATAGCACAGACTTTCTCGAAGTTAAGTTTTCTAATTTCCTTGGAGTGGACCGGCTCTATGGTCTTCCTCATCCTCTGCCAGTTGGCATCTATCGCCGCCCAAAAAACATTTTTTTGACATTTTCTCAATTCTTCAATTACCAAATAGTAGAACCGAAATATTATTTTAAGAGTATTAAAGAAGGCTAAAACCTTGTCTTAAATAGCAATTTCATTGAAAAATTTGAAGCCATTTAAAAAAAAGGCGTTAAGCGTTACTGTAAATGCAAAATTGAAGCTCTTTTTCTCTGGAATCTATTTGAGTTTTGAAAAACTTCATTTGAAGTAATTTGAAGAACTTCCACTCACAAATTCAATAATATATCCATTGAAATGTGCATATTACTGGCATGAGATATTGAAAGAAATAAAAACATTTGTGCAATTTTTGGGAAAACAAAAGAATACGCAAAAATGAACATTACATTATATTATATTAAACAGTACCATTACCACTATTCGTTGAAATAGTTTAAAGAAAGAAATTGAAGCCACCTTTGAGAAAATGGCGTTTGAGCTATTCTGAAAATGAGTAATTTTGAGCTCTTTGAATAAAAAGTGTTGAGTTTTAGAAAATTTACTTGACATTATTTAAAGCGCATGTACTAACTTCAATATTGTAATTGTAAGCACCTTAAAGAAGACTATTTATGCACATCAAATTTAATTCGAAGGAAAAGTCTCTAATTCAATATTGTAATTTAAGAAGTTGATGATAAAAACGCACACTTTTAAAATTTCTGAAAATTCAGAGTTAATCTTGAAAATTGGACCTTTGCCACCTTTATAAGTATTTTACTCTGTTCTTACAAGAAATTAAAACAAAAAATTTGGTGCCATTTTTTGAGAAAATTCTGAATCATTTCTTACGGCTTCATATAAAGTTCCCCAAAAACTAAGGAAGGTTTTAAAAATTTCTAACCTTCTACTAGATACATATTGACAGGGGTTTCTTCAATTTGAAAAAAATTCTACGCATGATTTAGGCGCTATGTTTGTTCACATACTACAGATGTTTTGCTTCCAGTTGGTTTCTCGGCATCAAGATCCCACAAAACCGAGATTTTGACTACACCACGTGTTACAGGATTTTTTCTCTTCATTTAGCAACCGAGAACTCAGGAGAAATGTTGTCCACTACATGCCGAGCAGATCCTGCAAATGAAATAAGGATGTTTAAATAAATTAAAAACGAAAAAACATATTCCTTGATTAAATCTTCAAATGGTGAGAAGGAGGAGCAGATTATTGCCAGTTTTTTTTTCTATTTCTACAACTAGTCCCACTGCAGCACCTGAAGTCACATTGCACGTATTAGTCATTGAGGTATTCCTGAAAGCTATAAAAAAAAATTTTGCCAAGGAAGTGTTTGAGTTTATTCTTGAAGTTGTACAAGTCTGTCATGTTTCTCAGATTCTCTCGTTTGCACTTGCTAAACTTTCTCAGTTTCTCTCGTTTGCACTTGCTAAACTCAACACCAACCTGAAGAAAGCCTATGAACACATAAATTGCATTAAAAATGAGATGAGTAGACTGGAACAGGGCGTTCAAAACTCAGGTGGTTGGATTCATGTTACTGGAAAGAACAGACGCCCACACATTCCTAGCCACTCACCAACATCTCAGGCACCACACTGCACCCCCACATTCAATAGGTTCTCAATCCTTTCTGACCTTGTCTCCTTTCCACCTCTTCCCACCAAACCACAACAATTAGTAAAAAATAGGCATGCATTTAAAAGTCTGCCCTCAAAATCTCAACAAAAACACAATTCAGAGGGCAAGACTAAAACAACAAATGACACTGTCTCTCACTCACGTAAAATTTTGATCTTAGCTGACAGCCATGGTAGGAACCTTTCCTCCATTGTGAGAAACTCCCATCAAAGTTATCAGTTACAGGTATTTTCAAGCCTAGTACCACGATGGCACATTTAATTGAGAACTTAAACACTCATTCTAAATCTTTTACACAACAGGACACAGTAATAATTGGAGGTGGGTAGAATGACAAACTCTGGCAGTTACTTTGATACAGAGAAACATTTGACAAAAATACGAGAGACTGCCAAACACACTAAAGTAATCATGACCCCTCTGCCCCCCTGGCACAACAACATTCCTATTAACAACAAAATTAAGATCACAAACCATCACATAAAACAGCATTTGAGAGGAACACCCATCACACTTATTGATCTTGACCTCTCAAGAAAACATTTTACCCGGCATGGTCTCCACATGAACCAGATAGGCAAACACAAACTAGGAGCCATGCTCATTTCACACTTACTGGGAGCCCCTGCCCCTGTCATCCCACATCCATCTCCTACCCATCCTTCCACCTCTCCATTCACACCCCACTTGCCCACTCCACTTCTTCCTCTGACCTCCATGCCTTGTTTACGCACTCCTTCACCAACTCCTACATATCCTACTCCCCATCCCATCCGTAAGTACAACTTCCTTTGCTGCAACCGTAAACCCACTCCTGTTTATAACCTGTAGCAGCAAACATCAGCAGGAAAGCAAAAAATTAACAAAAACAAAAACTATCTTTACATTCTTCATCAAAACCTAGTCACTGAAAAACAAAATCACTGTCATAAAAGTATTACTAGAGGAGAAGCTCAACCACATTTCAATACTATGCTTTACAGAACACTGGCTGACCAAGGAACAACTAGACAACACACACTTATACCAGGCTTCTCTTTAGCTAGCAGCTCATGTCGAAAAATTAACAACGCCATATGGTGGAACATGAAAAATTAACAACACGCATATGGTGGAACATGCATTTTTATTAAAGATACTATTAGTTTTGCTCCCTACACCAATCACACTCATCTTATAAAAGAAAAAGACTTTGAAATATCTACCACAGACTTAACTGGAATAAAAACATGTATCCTATGCACATATCGCAGCCCAACTGGAAATCTGAAAACCTTAAAAAACCTCGAAATTATTCTAACAAAACTTAAAAAATGCAGACCGTATAAAATTATTCTTTGCGATGACTTCAACATAAATTGCCTCACACAATCCAGTAAGGAAAATCTATTTAAAGACTTACTAAAATCATACAATCTACAAACAACTATAAATACACCAACCAGAATATCCAAAAATAGTAGCACTGCAATAGATCAAATAATAACAGATGCAAATAATAATAGTTTTTCTGTTGCTACATTTATTACCGGCTTCAGTAACCACACTGCCCAGTTTCTAACACTTCAAATAGAAACAAAAATTACAGAACAGACCACTTACCAAGAAACTCAAAACTATTTCCAAGGAAACATAATAAAATTCCAAAACTTACTCAGATTACAAAATTGTAATGAAGTATATAAGGCAACTGATACAAATAATAAGTTTAACTCATTCATAAATATATTCTTAAGACATTTTAATGACACGTTTCCTCAAAAACTCAAAAAGATTCAAAATAAAAACAAAACAAAACGTGGATTACTTTAGTAATCCATCAAAGTGTTTTGTGAAAGAAAGTGCAACATGTATAAAAAACTAGCACAGAACAAATGTAACCCCAGCTTCATTTCATACTACAAAACACACAATTCAATCCTAAAAAAGTAATCAAACAAGCAAAAATTATGACAAATGATATTACGTACATTATAAATGCACGTAACAAAACAAAAGCTATGTGGGACATTATTAAAAAGACAACAGCACCAACTAACAATAACAGAAAAAATATAGAGCTCCATTTCAAAAACCAAACTTAACAGACCCACAAGAAATTGCTGACATATTCAATGAACACTTTTCACAAATTGGTAAAAAATTAATATCTCAACATTCCCTAAACAATAAAACACACCAGCCAAACACTAATGTTTCACAAATTGTAAGTTCCATATATTTATATGAAACCACCCCCTCTGAAATTTTTAAAATCATTGGACAAATGGAGAATAAAATCTCAGCAGGCCTGGACAACATTCCAGATTTTCTTATCAAACATAGTGCTCCATATATAGTGCAATCGCTGTCTCATATTTGCAATTACTCTCTAAAAACAGGCATATTCCCAGATGTATTCAAAATGGCAAAAATTAAACCATTGTTTAAAAAGGGCAATAGTTATGATCCAATAAACTAGAGACCCCTGTATCAGGATTTTCAAAAATTCTGGAAAAGCTTTTCAATGATAGACTCAAACACTTTCTCAATGCCAATAATATCCTTACAAATGCACAACATGGCTTCTGGGGTAATAGATCCACAGACACAGCCTTTTCTTAGATTTGTTGATTTGAGAGTCCTGCAGACCTCAATTCAAAAAAATTAACACAATTCCACTGCCTTGTATTTTTATTTATGAAGTTATCATGTTTGTAAAGAAAAATCCAGTAAACAATGGCACACTTTACAAATTTAGCTCAAGCTTACATCCCTATGTTATAGGGATAGTACAAGGCAATCATGTTAACTTCATCAACCAATGTGCACAAGCACATTATACCAAAAGGGTACATTCTCTTCAGGTATACAATTTTTCAACAAATTACCAATACTTTTTTATTATTATTATTATTATTATTATTATTATTATTATTATTATTATTATTATTATTATTATTATTATTATTTTTGCGCAGGTGGAAAAAATCTTCAAAAGGCGAAGAGCAAAACCGGTTGCTCAACAGTGTGTGGATTACCTCATACTAGGCGACCGCACTAAAAACAACCACCTGTTTCTTCTTCTGACCCCAATCTGGAACCGCTTTCGCATTACTTCGGGTTGGGGCCTTTCTTGATGGGTGTCACTCCGTTTGTTCCGTCTTATATACTACTGTCTAGACAGCCTTCGTTCTTCTTTGTCCGCAGGATGCTCTCTATAAAGTGGGAGATTGCGCTCCAGGACTTCTCATCTTTCATCATGACTTCCACCGTGTTTTCTGGCGTGAGGCTACCTGTCTTTTCCTCCAGCCTATCGCGTTCTCTTTCCCAGTTCGTGCACTGGAAAATGGTGTGCTCAGCGGTGTCTAATTTATTTATGCAGTATTTACAGTGGGGTGATGTAACCTTCCCCATGCGGTAGAGATAGTCTCTGAAGTAGCCGTGGCCTGTCAGGAACTGGGAGAGGAAGAAATTTACTTCACCAAACTCCGTTGCATCCATGGTGACAGTTGCTTGATGAGCCGGTGCGTCCACCTCCCTTTGGTCCCACAGTTCCAGCGTTCCTGCCAGTGCTCCATTGTCCTACATCGTTCCTCTCGTGTAGCTTTCGCTCTTCCTTCGACTCCGCTCCTATCATATATTCGCTTGCGCTCCAGCGCGAGCAGGTCGATAGGTATAACTCCAGCGATCACCAGAATAGCGTCTTCGGAGACTGTTCGGTAAGAGCATGCTACACTCAACGCTCCCCTACGCTGCACCGCTGTGATTCTGTTTTCTGTATTTCTTTACAGTCAGTGCTTCAGCCACAATTCGGCTCCATATAGTAGCATTGACTGTACTGTCGACATCAGGAGTCTCCTTTTATTCGGCCGTGGGCCGTCTACGTTAGCCATTAGCCTGCTCAGTGCTGCAGTTGTAGTTGCAGCTTTGTCAACAGTCTTCTGTATGTGTGGCCAGTAGGTCAGCTTTGTATCCAGAGTTACCCCCAGGTACTTTGCAGACGGCTTTGTCATTAATGTTTCTTTACCCACTTGCATGGCTAGGATGGTAGGGATTCTTTTTCTGGTAAGGACCACGATCTCCGTTTTAGCAAGTGCCAGTTGTAGACCGTGGCCTTCCATCCAGTCACTGACGCGCCTCATCACCTGGTTTAGCCTGAGCTGAGCCAGCTCAACGCTACGGGCTTCTATAATGGCTGTGTCATCAGCATATCCGACCAGATGGTACCTTCTGGCATCTGTGTCCTTAAAAGGCTGTCATACACAGAGTTCCAGAAATATGGACCTAAAATTGATCCCTGTGCAACACCAGCGGTAACGCGCATGGATTTCTGCCCACTTGTCTCGTATGAGGAAACGGTCCTTGAAATAGTCTCTAACCATACGGGTAAGATATTTGGGGACTGCAAACGTGCTATCCAGTGCCTCTAAAATATCGACCCACCTTGCCGATTTAAAGGCATTTTTGACGTCGAGAGTCACAAGAAGAACGATTGGGCGGGCCGCGTGGCATGCCTCGTTCGCTCTGTCAACGGCTCTGATTACTTCCCGTATGGCTCCAATCGTAGAGCGCCCTCTTCTGAATCCATGCTGTTGATCAGAGAGATCTCCTGCGGCTTCGATTACTGCAAGTAATCGTGGCTTTAAGAGTCTCTCCAGGATTTTTTCCGCTACGTTTAGCATGCAAAGAGGTCTGTACGCCGATGGCGTGTTCGTATCGCCTTTTCCCTTGCTTACGAGGGCCAGACGTGCAATTTTCCAGCGACTGCTGAAAACCCCTGCTTTGAGGCAGGTATTGTACATATTCAATAGCAATTGTGGAGATGTTTCCACAATTGCTTTGAAAACTTCCGCCTGTAAGCCGTCTGGTCCTGGTGCCTTTTTATTCTTCAGAGAGCATACCGCCATTACCAGCTCCTCCTCGGTGAACATATGTACTTCAATATTCCTCGGTTCATCTTTGGTTTCGCTTCTCACTGGGTGTGTTGGGAAGAGAACCTCCACTATGCTCTTCATATCTTCTGAGTTGAGGATGCCTGTGGATCCAAGAACCCTTAATTTCTGGTTGACAATTTTGTACCCCAATCCCCAAGGGTCGGTATCGACCTCCGCGCATAGTTTTTTCCAACATTGAATTTTGCTGTTCTTGATAGCGTTCTGAAGTATCTTCCTCGCAGCCTTGTGCTCCGCTGAGTGCTCTAAAAACTCTGCAGATTTATTCTTTTATGCACTCGCTGTGCTTTTCTGCGTAGTCTGAGGCACTGTTTTCGTAATTCTGCAATTTCTTCCGTCCACCAATAGGCTGGATGTTTTCCGTTTCCTCTCTTTTTAGTGGGCATAGAGGCGTCGCATGCTTTAGTGATGAGGTTCATGGTTGCCTCTACGAAGGTCTCTGTTTGTGCCCTGTCCAGCGACCCTGCTGGCGGTTTAGGGATAAACTCCAGACC
>CAXIVR010000001.1:182180672-182313172 GCA_964035755.1 Teleogryllus oceanicus
TCTCATTATTATGCCAATGGACGGCAGGCTTAATTAGTTTCCCTGACCCTGATAAGAATTGCTGGTGTTTTCAAGTATCAGTCTCTAGTGTGACCTTTTCCTGAATAATTCGCGAGATCTCTTTCCCCAATCTATTCATATGCAAAACCATTATCTGCGATGTTTATCTGCATTACTAATGTACAATCATTCTTTTTCTCCCCTTAACTTAAAAATTTATTATTTCTGCCAACCATCCATTTCACTATTCTACCATCACGTCCTAACAAATACAACCACACACTGCTGGTATGGTCGATAGTTACCTTGCCCAAGATTATTACCTGTCTTACCAATCCCAAACATAGCTTAAACCACATTTTTGTAATCTCAATTTCATATTTTCATCACAAATACATACTGCAAAAATTTTTTTCTACCTTTTGAGATTTCCATTTATAACTGCAATATAATTTTAAAAAAAAATTAGAACCACTGAATTTTGGAGACAGTAACAATATAAAAATAGCTGTTTCGAGGCAACTATCAGTGTCTATGAAAATCTAAGCAAGTCATTGCAGCAACACATGTGTACTCTTCTGTAAACTTGATATAAGAACCAGGATGGAGAAAGAAAGAAAAAAACAACAACGATTATTTATTACAAAATACTTTATTAAATAAAAGGGTAAAATCAAAATTTTGAAACATTAGAGATGAACAGTGCCAATTGTTTTATAAAATTTAAAAAAAAGCAATAACTGTGCAAATTTAGAAATTGTGTAATACAGAAAAAAACAACCAAAACATAAAATTTGATTGGCATAAAATTAAAATTACAAATTACAAGACAATAAAATAATATTGTTAAATTAGGCAATTATACATGTTGAATCAGCAAACCAATGGCCAGTTTGATCGAAGTAAAACCAATTAATAAAAGTGCAAATTAGGAATGAATATAATACAAAAGGAAAGCGACTGGCTGATGCCAATTACTATAAATAGAGAAATTGAAAATTAAAGGAAAACGATACATTTGTTACAATCAGCAATTTTACAAGTCAGTCCAGCAGGTCATGGCCTCAAGAACCTCAACAAACAAAAACTTTTGTCACATATCAGGCACACGGATTCCATTTCTACCAATTGAATTAAAACCAGCAATTAAACCACTAAACACCAAAACCACCAATTAAAACAAAAACCTGATAAATGCTAATGCAAACACGAACTAAACTAAAAGAAATTAACTCTAATAATACTCTAATTTAATAAACACGAAGCAATATCGTAAATGCACAGGGCACAGGCGAGAACACGTGGACGTAAAACACAAGCGACCATTACCAACACGACGAGCACGTGTGAACAATGCGCCGACAGAAAGTCCAATAAGGGCCGTGAAATTTTAATAAAACGATATGCTGACAATGAGGAATGAACAGAATCGAACCGAACGCCGCGGAACGGACAGAACCGGTAGCGCCGGCTCGTAATAGTTCTCAAAAGCACCACAATGGCGCTAGAGTAATTTTCCAAAGCTTGTGACACTGAAGGGCCTTAAGGGAGCATTACCCCCTCCCTTTTTTCCGCGCCTACGAAGGAAAGCTTTGCTGAACGGGAGGGAGCGGTCACCGGAGCTTGCGGGGCTTTCTGAGGAAAGCGAGTGTTACGATTTACGCTACAAGCCGGCTATTTCGCCTTGAAACGTGTGGAGGAAGGACGCAATTTTCACCGGGGGGGGGTATTTCTGGAAGCCAATTGATGACTCTTTGTTGCTCCCAAGTTGAAGATTGTTCGGTAGCCGACTCGAGTAGTATTTTAAAATGTATGCTGTAATTGTTAAACAAATGGAACTTAAAGTATTTAGAATAAAATGAAAAATTAGGGAGCTGAAAACCAGGAATATCTAAAGAGTAACAATGTTCGTGGCAATATATGCAAGCGTTGTGGCCGCTTGTCCTCTCCACCCCCGTTAGGAACTACAAATGTATTTGCCGGAGAAACTAAGCGAGCCGTTGCAAAACGGCTTGTAGAAAAGCTTAGCGTGGGAACTGCCAAAAAATAACTGTCTGACATGAATTTGCGAATTAACAATTTTGCAACAATTAACAATTTTATAAACAATTCCGTAATGTGCGCTATTCTTGCCGGGGAGTGTCCCAATTTAATTTAATAACAATTAAACTTAACAATTTAATTAACAATTTAATCAGCTGAAAGCAAGACACTACAAATCTATTTGAATTTTATACTTGACTACCAAGATTGAATGAATTGGGGGTTGGAAACAAGTGAGGGTTGGCATCAGTCGCTAAGATCCTCTAAACAATTGCGTATCTCGAAAACGAAAGGCGATAGATCCGGTTGGATTGCGGAATTTTGCATCTTATGTAAAGGGAATTGAGATAGAGAATAAAAGATTGCAAAATTTGTAAAATTATAACAATTTCCAATTTTTGCAATTCTAAAGTGAGAAGGGTTTTCCCTTTGCAACAATTAACAATTTTATAAACAATTCCGAAATGTGCGCTATTCCTACCGGGGAGTAATTTGATGATAGTGATTTGATGATCCCTAATTTGATGATAGCAAAATAACAATTTTGACATGAAATGCAAATTAATTGCTTAATATCTAGTTTAATTGTTACTTTAGTGATAAATATACAGTTGGTCATTGAATTTTAGTTTTTTAATTGAAATGGTTCCCTAGCTGTCCTAACAATTCGAGAAAGACAGTATTTTGCATTTTGCAAATGAATATACATATGAACAATTGAAAATATGCAATTATAATCGTTTTTCTTATCGCAAAATTCTGTAGTAAACTGGTCATTTGATAAAGTGCATAAATTGTGTTTGGACAAGAATATTGGAATTTAAGTGTGTATAATAACGTAATTGTCTTAAAATTAGTGTTATTTTATCTGATATCAATGTAATTTCTTCAAAACAATTGTGTTAACAGAGGTTAAGTGCTATGTGTTTGTATATATTTCAATGAATTTACTTTAATGTTCATACAAGTGTTTCTTCCATGTATTTTTTATTTGAAAATACTTCCACATCTGAACTAGCGGCGCCCGCCATTTTGTACGTCGTAATTTTGTTAGGGCACTCCCCCCTACATTGAGATTGGCAAAAGCTTAACTTAGCCGCAGACGGCCGCGATCAATTTATGTTTCCAGTACTGTACATGGGCTTTAAAATATGCCTGATGAAGTTTCCTGAAAACTCAAAAGTGTTTTGGGAAAACGAGCTTTTTTTTTTTTTTTAAAGTTTAAAAAAACTGTAATAATTTTTTTAAATATCTCTCCTATAATAATAATAATAATAATAATAATAATAATTCATTTGTTTCTTTTGGTTCATTTGTTTTCTGTTTATTATTGGATAATATGAAAAAAGTATAAGGTGAAAATATCGTAGGCACGAGATTGCTTTTTTTTATGGAAAATAGAGAAGCCCAAAATTATTTTTGGGCTTTGGAACATTGTGTAACTCCGTTGTATCTGTTCTATGCACTATTTAATTACCATAGGAGAATGTTGTGTAGTTTAGGTTTTATAACAATGTAAAAAAAGTGATCGGAAAAAGTGTGGGACAACTGTTAGTAGTTTATAAAGTTTTTAATACGTACTAGAATAGCCCAAAATTATTTGAGTGTCTCGTCTCATTAATCGTTATGTGGATAATTGACAAAAAATGTCTTGTTTCTATACGTTCATTATTTTTAAGTTTATTAGTGTATAATGTGTAAAAATTCATAAGAGCGAAATATTGTAGACACGAGTTTTCTTTTTTTTGGATGGAAAGTAGAGAAGCCCAAAATTATTTTTGAATATTGTATAAGTCCCTTGTATCTGTTCTATGCACTATTTAATTACCGAAAGAGAATGTTGTGTAGTTTCGGTTTTATAACAATATAAAGAAAGTGATCGGAAAAAGTGTGGGATAACTTTTATTAGTTTATAATTTTTAATACGACTAGAATAGCCCAAAATTATTTGAGTGTCTCGTTTCATTAACCATTGTGCAGACAATAGTGAAAATGTCTTATTCGTATACGTTCATTATTTATCAGATTATTCTTAGGTAATGTGAAATAACTCATAATGTCAAAATATCGTAGGCACGAGATTTTTCGAGTTTTGGAAAGAAATGACAGAAGCCCAAAATTATTTTTGAGCATTTTCGAACTCCTTTGTATGTGTTTTAGAATATATTTGATTACTGGAATAGAACGTCGTGTAATTTAGGTTTTATTAGAAAGGAAGAAGAAAGATTTGATAAATTGTGGGATTATTTTTATTAATTTTAATTTTTTTAATCAATACTGTACTGGCCCAAAATTATTTGAGTAACGCGTGTAATTTAGAAATATGTGGAAAATTGTCAAAAAATGTCTTGTTCGTATACGTTCATTATTTTTGTGTTTATATCTGAACAATGGAAAAATGCTCGAAAGTTTGTAATATCGTATGCAGTTTTTGGCGTTCGTGGAACATACGTGAATGTAATTTAGAGATTATTCGATTCCTGGAAGAGAAAGTCTTGTAGTTTAGGTTTTATAAAAATTTAAATATTAAAGAAATGAAACAAATATGTGATAAATTATCTATATTAAATCTTTCATTAACTAAAATTTTGCAATTGCTTATAATGGATGAAATTGTGGCTCTAATTTCTTTGAACCGTAATATCATGTCTGTGTGATTACTTCTGATCTTCTAGTTCCGAGCATGGGGAGCTTTTCAATCCCCTTTTTGGCTAAGTTGAATTTGGGTGTTTGTACTCGTAATGTGGATGAAAAAAATGATTTCGGTGCCATTAAATTCTCCAAATTATGGCGCATAATTTTTTTAGTTATGAAATATTCGCTCATCTCTCTCTCGTAGTTAGGGAGAGTTCAAATTTTGAGTAGTGGCCCATACAAAAACCAGAATTCAATTGTTTAGACCATGCAAAAATTTTGAATTTTGAGTAAGTCGGGGTAGTAACTTAACCTCCCCCTATTTTGTAATCTTAAATTGGGAGGTTTTAGGGTATCAAAAATAATGTTTTTGGTGTCACTGAAGAGCCCAAAATTAGCCTAAAACTATGACGCAAGAATTTTTGAGTTTTGAGAATTTGGGGTGGTTTTGGTTTTGGTTTTCTTATTTAGGTGAGTTTCGGAATTTCGAAAAGTGGCGCTCAGGAGCCCAAAATTCACTTGTTTCGACCGTACAAAAAAATTTGAATTTTGAGGAAGTGAGGGTGCTAGCTTTACCAACCCTTATTTTGAAACCTTCATTTCGGGGGGTAGTGGGGTACAAAAAATTATGTTTTTGGTGTCACTGAAGAGCCTAAAATTAGCCTAAAACTATGACGCAAGAATTTTTGAGTTTTGAAAATTTGGGGTGGTTTTGGTTTTTGGTTTTCTTATTTAGGGGTGAGTTTCTGAATTCCGAAAAGTGGCGGTCAGGAGCCCAAAATTCACTTGTTTCCACCGTACAAAAAAATTTGAATTTTGAGTAAGTGGGGGTGCTAGCTTTACCAGCCTCAATTTGAAATTTGAATTTCGGGGTGTTGGAAGGTAGCCCAAAATTTTTGAATGGGGGCTGAAATTAGCCCAAAATTATGGCGCAAAATTTTTTCAGTTTTTCAAAAGTGGGGGTGCTAGCTTTACCGACGTAGTTTTGCGTCTTTCACAGTCCAGCGGCAAGATGTAAAAAAGTCGCGACCGTATCAAACAGTGCTGCAGATCAAGCAACTCTAGCGGCACGCCCGAGAAAGACGCGAAAAGCCGTGCCTTATTCCATCTTGGAGATACTACCCTCAAATGCCTCGTTAGAAAAACCCAAACGTGAAAGTCTGTGCTAAACTGTAGCACCCCTAGTTAAATTGTTATTATATTTGAAGAGGAAAGTTCATTTCGTACGTTGCATCTTTGTTAAATAAGTAAATAAATATATTTGTTTTTATGGAGGCGTTCGTAAAGAGGCGCGCTGATTTAAGTGACTTAGGGCATCAATTGATAGCACTGCAGTGCCCCAGATCATGAGATCCTAGGATTCAAATTCTGACGGTGGAAGGATTTTCGACCTAGCTAGACAGTAAGGTCGAGTTCAGCCGCTGTCTGGAGGAGATTTCTAAACACCAGCTGCTCTGATTGGTAGTTTTTTGTGGTTTCTCCGATCAACACCAGGCGAATGCCGGAGAAGTGCAAACGGGCCAAGAAGCGCACGCGATCTTTCCTTCCTCTTCCGTGTCCTATCCTCATCCCTTTACGTAAACACACACATACACTTACATGCACTACACTACCACACATGTCGGGAGACCAGTCGGGAGCATAGACCTGGTCTCGACAGGGGCGGTGACCCGCTGGGGGAGACACCTGATAAAGGAAAACCCTGCAAGCCGACGGGTAGGTCAACGTCTAATCCAGCGGAGGAATAGTTCCGCCAGCTCCGGCGATAAAAAAATGAACTTACGGGAATAATGACCTTAGCAGTAGACGCGCCCGGAATTACTAATCAATCAATATAAGGAGGCCCCACACTTGGGATTCTCGTTCGGCACCTGTGACGCGCGCGCAACTATTCTTTCACGTTCATGGGGAGACGCCTATTTGGGTTTCTTTCCTTCGGCGGCTACGACGCGCGCGTAGCTTTTCCTTACGGAAAATAGAGCCTGCAAAGACATCGCGAACTGTCTCTCCGGAGGCGCTGCCCTGAGATACTGCGTGTTCTGCAATTGTTTGCTCAGTTCATAACCCATCAGACACATTTTCGTCTAAATCGAGGCAAGTGCGAATCTCAGCATCACTCAATCTAGACATTCTACCCTAATGATATGATGCAATCTCAGGTGCAAGTCTCGCTGTATTCAATTTTGACAACTTTATTGACTGCACGAAAATAACAAGAACGGACCCAACCTCACCATAAAGTACTAAACAAACGTACGCAACATTCAAACAACACTTGAAATAATCAGAAGTGTTCCACGAGTACGCAATCGTGTCAATTCAAATGTACCTTTATCTGTCACGAGAAACATACACAAACTTCTCAGAAGCTACAATGGAAATAACCAGAAGTGGTTATCAGTTAATCGCTCGAATAACCACAAGTCGCTATCAGGCAGTCGTATCCATTTCAAAGAACATCAGTAACGAGAAAGATACGATACTACGAGAGTCCGCTAAACTTATCTTAGACTTTTATGAATCAAAAAATATTTTTGTCGCAAATTATGAATGAGCAATGTAAAAACTAATGATGCTACATAATGGCAAGATTTTCTCGTACTTGTAACGCCACCTAGGGTACCCCAGATGTCGTTGGTACTATAGTTAGTTTTCTATTCTTTTGGAACATGAATAGACTTTCGGTTTTGCTCCACCCCCATCCTAGGTGCCATTCACTGGAATCCAGGAGGGAGCAATGGGGGCCATGGCCCCTCCCCCCAAGAGGCATAGAATTTTCGTTTATCTTCTTTTATTTGGCAAAATTGATTTAAATATTTATGTATGTTCGAATTATGTAAATAGTTAAACAATAATATTGTATAGTATCATATCTACAGTACATAAACAATATACAAAATAATAAGAAATATATTTTGTTATGTAACAAAAATCTATGATCGCCCTCCCCCAAACTGATCGGCCTGATCCGCCCCTGGTGCCATCTACCGACACCTAAAAGGCCTACGAGGCCTCTCCCGCAGGACTTACCGTTCTCCTGGCGGCAAGTCTCAGTGATGATGTTCCTTACATTCCGCAAGCGTGACTCCGAGATAGACAGTAGGCCCATATTGCTCCTGAACTATTACATACTATATGCCAATGGTAGCCGGAGGTCTCCGTGCTTGATTTATCATTTTGGATGTAGAAATCCAGTCCATCCGTTACAAACACAGACGGATTACACGCACATCTCACACAGAGTTATCAGGCAGACGAAGATATTATGGTAGGATTAGGGTATTGGTGTGATACTCAAGGGGCTGGGAGTGCCCTCAGCGCCACAAACACAACTGAAATGTATGCCTTATGCGGATTTCGAACCCTCAGCCATAGTGTCCGCGTACCCCGCCGCTCATTTACCACAATCCGCATTTTCGCATCACATGAGGCTAACTCACTTGACCATACTACGAGTATTTCTAAACGTGTTACGGTTACGTAGCATAATAATCTGTTAAATAAAATAATATGACAAAAACTGAACTGTTTGATTCATATGCGACCTATGATGTGCTTTGCATATTTTAATCAATATATCTCATTGACTTTGACATCATTCGTTTCCATAGCAACAATGCAAAGCTAGTTTAGCATTAAAATCTGTCAACATCGCATTCATTATTAAACCTTTTTTAAAATTTAAATTTTTTTTTTTTTTTTTTTTAAATTATTTTTTTGAATTTTATATTTTAGAGTTAGAAACTATATGTTCCTCCTGTTTAACCATTACCATTAAAAAAAATAGGGAAACATTATATTAGCTGTTTGTTGTAAACTGTATTGGGTTGGATAAATGGAATGTTTAAGTTCCTAATAGAGAAATATTTATTTTGTGTGTTGAAAGACACCATAGAATCACACATCACAAAATGCTACTTTATTTACACAAGTACAGGAATTTTAAATGAACGTATATAAACTTAAGTTAATATTTTCAATTTGATTTTATAATATTCAAAAATACATATTTTTAAACAACATTAATAATTATATTTAAAGCATTTTTTAGATTGGCGAACATTTCAATGAAATTTCATGAATTCCTAAATGCTTGAAAATAAATACTTCTCAATTCCAATTATTGTAGCGTCTTAAAATATAACAAAGACACGTACTTGGTAAAACGAGTTGTTACAACTAAAAGAAAACAAAAAAGATGTTATAACAATTCAAAGAGATTTAGCGTTTGTTTACAGTTTAGTAAATATCAATGCCGTAGCATTTTTCCAGTGAAAATACATAGAACGAACTTGGTGGTCAAGTAATATAACCTTCCCAACCCAGACTACATTTCAGTATCGTCAGAGTTCGAAGGTGGTTTGTTGACCGCTACTTTCCATTCTACGAAACTACCGAAACCTTGAAGTATGGATAACCATCTGTATAGGGAGAACATAGCGGTTTATTAAACGAAAACGGGCCGTTCAAGGTATCTAATGTGCAATCGTTGAAAACGTTTCACCATTATAAACTACCCCTAAGAAAAATTTCAAATAAACAATGTTAATGATCACCAGCTTAACATTGCTTTTACTATTTGAATGTTTTTAACACCCCAAAACCTACAGATAACCTATATTTTTTCAGGTTATTATAAAACCAATTCAATACATTTATTCACGTTATTATTTGTAAATATCTAATACGTTATTTGATTCATGTCTTTATCGGAGGTCTGAGATTAAAAAAAATTGATAAGCAGAGAAAATTAAAGTAATCGTAACAGATGAAGTTGAATGATCAAATGAAAAACAATGTCTCTACTATGAAGTAGAGACATAGAGATATAATGCCATCTTGTTTAATAAACATGTAATTACATGTGATAAATATAAATATACAAATTAATGAAAATTTTTGAAAGTAAATTTATCAATGAAACGTTGATTCATCAGCAAGTATTATATTATTAAATACATTTTTGTGATTCATGTGCTCCTGTGTAAATCACATAGTACACGTGATTCGTATGATGTAGTGAATTACATCAATACGTTTGTAGACAGAATCCATGTTTTGTGGGTCCTTTTTACTAAAAAATCTATTGCATCTACATTAAATAAATTTGTTGCATCTACATCTTGACGCAACGCGTCTCCAAGTCCCTTAAGGAGCGTTGAGCGCATTCTATGGAGTAATCCTCCGTTAATTACTAATACTCCGTAATTACCTTGCTAGTCAAGTCTCGTCACGTCGCAGTCAGTCAGTGCCTTATATCCCTTCGGCCAGGGGCTCGACGACGTTAGATCCCGGCGTTCCTGGCCGGTCACCAAACCAAGAACCCGCGAGTCTTGAATTCGCTTAACCTTCGTGATTTCACGGAGCGTAGTAAACGAATTCGGCAAGCGCCGCCGGCAAAACGTCTGTTTGTCTGTCTGTAGTTAACACAAGCATCTAAACACCGAACGTTCGTTTTTAGTCAAATCTGTGATACACGACAGTTTAAAATCATCTTTGTGAGAGACAAGAGTCATAAGAGTTTCTGTGGTATAACAGGTAAGCGCACTGTTGGAGAAGCTTAGGCACGTAAGATCGAATCTCATCCACGGCGAATAATTTTTGCGGTTAACTGTATAGTTAACCGCAAAACAATTTTGCGGTTAAATGTTTAGTTATAATCATTCGTACCCATTACAAATATCACATAAAGCATGTGTTTTTGAGGCGCCACTACTTATTTTAGTGTTAATGTTTTAAAAAATCACGTATAAATATGCCCCTATTGCGATTCTGGCTTCAGAACGTGTGCATGAGCGCCCGTGTTGAGCTCTATCGTTATCGCAACTTTCATCTGTGACGTAATTCAACCTTGGCCAAAGTCGCCGAAAGATAAGACCGGAAACGACTTCCACAGAGGGTTCTAAAGACCACGGCTTCTGGTTGAAAATATTTCTTAGTAAAATGAGCTATGTAGTTGCGTGGGTTGTAATCGTTTGAATTCTTATTGCGAATTTGACATCTTTGACACATGTAGAACATTTCTCTAATAAAAAATCTAAGCGAAATGAATATCACGTAACTATTCTTTTCGTAATAAGTGTGCTTGGACATCGTGTTGAGAAATATCTGTGATAGCACAGTGAGGTCGAGCTAGATCTACAGACTACAGGGATCCGAATTCAAATCCCAGTAACGCTGGAATATTTTTACCTCCACGTGTGAAGAGAGTTACGTAATGCTGTAGGAGGAAGTGTCGAAATTTTCACAGAAAACACGTTTTGTAAGTAGCTAGTTCGAAAAAAGTGGATTGTTGGTATTGTTCTTTTATTTTCTATACACAAGGCTGTCAAAACGCTTGTTTTTGAACCCGAAAAAGTGATTTTCCAAAAAACCTCTTTGTCAATCCGTCTTCGTGTAATTCTAGAGCCTAAAGTAAACATGATTTTCACCAAAATGGATATTTCTTGAACGATCTGGCTAATATTACGAATCTTCGAATTTGAAACGAATCTTTTAATTTTAAAGGTACTCTACACAAAACCCCATCATATTTACATAATATTCTTAAAAAGAGCTCCAATTTTTCTGTAAATCCATTCCTCGAAGCACAAGATGTTTAAAGATGGCGTGCGTTCAATTTTGGGCGAACGATCTGAATTTTCGAAAATTTCAAATAATTACATATTAACATTGTCGAAAACCAATATTAACGCTAGAGATTTTTGTTTCATGAAATCTCTTTTTAAAAATAGATATTAAATTAATGTAAATGAAACACTCCACTCTTTCCTAGTAATGATCCACTCTTCACTAGTAATGATTGCTGCTATTGGGTCTAACCGCTTCCTTGTTCTTTGGATGGCTACTGTTTTTTTAAATTTTTTCCAACATATTATCTCAAAAGTACTGGAGGAGAACAGTTGATATCTGGAGTTGAAAGGATGGTGTTAGCTTCTATTGTAGGCCTGGTTCCTTGTTATTCCAGTGAAAAATCAGTAACTGCACTGAAACAGAAGAAGCTCCCGCCAATTGATAATCATAAGTGAATCACCATGTACTGGGTAGGGAGGAGAACGAGGAAATCTTTATGAATTGTCGCCTGCTCTTTCCTTCTCAGATAAATACTTGGATAGTTTATCAATATCAAATCGGAATTTGAGCCCGTTTGATGTAATTTTAAACTTTAAAAAATCCCTTCCAGTTGTCTGCGTGTTAATGTTTAGCGTATCAAAATAGCCCCGACGCCCGTATCACATTAGCCTCTTAAGTTGTATCATATTAGCCCCACAAATTTGAGGCTGTATATATATCATGACACGATTAATATTATTGCATTATTGTAACACAGAAAAATATTTTATCTTTCTTAATGTTAACTTATATTCAAAAATATCGTGTCATAAAAAATAACGAAGTAACATCAAAAGTTTTATATCACAACGGTAAAGTTTTCTACTGGAAAAATTAGGCATTTTAGTTTTGATTTTTTTCTTCCCCAATATTGTAACATTTTGAGTGCTTGCTATATGGTCATTATAATAGAATTTATTTTCTATCATTTGTCATTTTCTTGTTAATTTTTGACATAGATAAGTAACAACACAAGTGTATTATATTAGCCCCAATTTTCTACTGTATAATATTAACTCCTATATATTATCTTATCCCTACTATATATTATCTTATTAACATTGTCGAAAAACAATATTAACGCTAGAGATTTTTGTTTAATGAAATCTCTTTTTAAAAATAGATCTTGTATTAAGATTCATTAAACACTCTTGTTTTAAAAAAAAAATGCAAATTCAAAGGCGTCACTTTCGTATCACATCGGAAAGGAAGTAGTCTTGTCGTGTACATGATGGTGCAGGGGGAACCGTGTCTGACGAGTAACTTTAAAGACCTGACTTCGAATCCCGGCGAGTAGAAAATTTTTTCTGGTGCAGTAGGTGTTTTGTTTTGTTTCTTTTTTGCAAGTTCACATAGGCCGTATTGAATATTGCGTAGCAGTTACGAAGGAAAATACATGCGTGAAAATACATGCTGTTGAAGCAACAGTTGTTTTGAACATAAAACACTTTTTCAATAGTATGTATAGTAAAATAAAATTTATTTAGGTGAGTAAACTTAGACCATTCACTTTGATTCTCTAAATTAAAACTTGACGTAAATGAGAACAGTGTCGTCATAAGAGGTATTATGATACATATATATCCAATGCTTTATTTTTAAAATCTTAGGCCCTGAAACGCGCCACAAATTAATTATTAATATTATTTATAGTTATTTATATAATAGATAATTTGTAGTTATAGCAATAGTTATTTATAAATAATATAACTTAATAATTATTTCCAAAGAACCGGAACGCCGTTTCGTCGCGTACCGACAGAAATCAAGCCCTTTATATACAGGATATTCGGGGAGAAATGTCGACAATTTTAAGGATATTTTGACTAATAAACTACACGGATATTCCAAATGGCTAAGCCGCAATAAGCATTCAAAAGTTGGTTTGGATATATGTTTTCTAGGCAACTATTTGCGTTGTAGAAGCATTCATTAATATCTAAATTGTTTATTATTAACAAAATAAATTAATACATTTAATCAGAAAGAAAAATTAACCTAGAAATAAAAAAAGCACCCAATTATCACAATTCGACTGTTTTTTTATTTCTCAGTTAATTCTTCTTTCTAAACTAATATATTAATGTATATTGTTACTATTAAACATGTTACATGTTTCTGGTCTGTTTATATGATTCTAGAATGCAAATTTTTGCGTAGAAACCATATTTTCAAACCAACATTTGCGTCTTTATTGCAGCTCAGCCATTCAGAATATCTATGTAGTTTATTAGATAAAATATGATTATAATTGTCTAAACAGCTGTTTTTCAAAGTTTCGACGTTTCCTTCCCCGACACTCTGTATATCCATGCTTCTTTCAAACCAAAAATAATAATTTGCGTACTGCAAATTAATTAATTAAACCCATGGTAGTAGAACTGTTAACATAAGTACTGTCACATATCTTTCGCAGTATAAGGAGTCAAATTTAAACAAAGATTAAAGTTCACATGAATTTTGACAAATTGCGTCTTACTTTCTATGATATTCAAATGGTAACATTATATTACAATATTCAATTGGTAAACAATTTCGGCTAAAGAGTCTTGTTTGATGATTCTGCTATTTCGTATTGTAATAAGATATCTTACGATACTCATGTCGTAAATAACTATTTGACAACTATTATGTATAGTGTATGTGTCTAGCAGGTTTTGTATTATTCTGAGAAACTGGATTATACGAATGACGTTTACTACGTTATTCACACAGGAGCACATGAATCTCAAAAAAGTATTTAATAATATAATCCTTGCTGATGAATTAACGTTTTATTGATTATTTTAATTTTGAAAATTTTCATTACTTTGGAGGTTTAAATATAGGTATCACATGTAATTACATGTCTGTTAAACAAGATATGAAGCAAGAAACATTGTTTTTCATTTGATCATTCAACTTCATCAATCACTCACAATTACTTTAATTTTCTCTGCTTATCAGTTTTTTAATCTCAGATCTTCGATGAAGACATGAATCAAATAACATCGTAGATATTTGAGTGTTTTAAAAATAACAACGTGAATAAATAAGTTTTTTGTAGGTTTTGGGGATGTTGAAAACATTCAAATAGTAAAGGCAATGTTAAGCTGGTGACATTTAACATTGTTTATTTGATATTTTTCTTAGGGATAGTTTATAATGGTTAAACGTTTTCAAAGAATCACATTAGATACGTTGAATGGCCCGTTTTCGTTTAATAAACCGCTACGTTCTCCTGTATAGAGGTCGTGCAAAATTCAAGGTTTCGGCGGTATCGTAAAAAGGAGAGTACCGTCCATCAAACCACCTTCGAACTTTGACGATACTGAAATTGTAGTCTGGGTTGAAAAGGCTGAAGGTTGAACTAGACTACCAAGTTCGTTCTACGTATTTTCACTGGAAAATGCTAGAGCATTGATATTTACTAAACTGTAAACAAACGCTAAATCTCTTTGAATTGTTATAACATCTGTTTTGATTTCTTTTAGTAGTATCAACTCGTTTTACCAACTACGTGAGTTTGTTATATTTTTACACGCTACAATAATTTAATTTTACAAGTATTTATTTTCAAGAATTTAGGAATTCATGAAATTTCATTCAAATATTCGCCAATCTAAAAAGCGTTTTAAATGTATATTAAATATATTAATGTTGTTTAAAACTATGTATTAACAATGCGTAGATTTAGCACATGATGCTTTTAGCTCTGATTTAAATATTATACAATGAAATCATCAAATTAACAGTTTTAGAAAGATGATCCTGACTTACTGAATGATAAATTGAATTGAAAATAACTTAAAGTTTATATACGTTCATTTAGAAATTTCTTTACTTGAGTAAATATTGTTATGTGTGATTCTACTCATGTGATTTTTCAAAACACAAAATAAATATTTTTTTATTTTCTAGCTATTCGGTTGCTCTACATCCCTTTGATAGAAAAGTAGAAACACTCATTTCGACGTAATGCATATTCAAAAATTATATGTATATAATCAGTTTCCTCTTTATTTGATAAATATATCGACTTGAAAATTGCAGCATTTAAAAGAGAATATAAAAACAAAATAAAAGTTATATTCATACTCGCCATAAAAAGACGGATTTAGCGTAATTAAATTGGCCACAGAATTTGTTTATAAGCTAAGTGTTTTTTAAGCGCAGTAAGCAAAAGCGCAACATTGGAGAACTTTTTTTCAGTATGCTTGTGTTAATTAAAACAAATGGGGTCATTCTAAGATGTTAATTTTTATAAAAATTACTATATTTCGAGAACGAAATATGATAACACCGATCGAATTCCGGAATTTTGTATGCGTTTAAACGCCACTCAGATGAGACAATAAAACAATTTGCAACAATTGAAAATTTATAAACAATTTCCAACATTTGCAAATCTAAAGGGGGAGGGTCTCCCGATGCCAAAAACCGAAAATTGTGAATTAACAATTTTGCAACAATTTATAATTTTATAAATAAATTCGGAATATGCGTTAGAACGACCGGGAAGGGTCCGCAAATTGTTCCTGAAATGAGCATCTGAAAATTGCACTTCGACTGGAGTTACAAATCATTACTAAACGTTAGATCAATTGTTGCTAAAATGCTAAATTTTACGGGTCAATTGACAATAATTCTGGACGGAAACCCCCGCTGAGAAATATTGTTTCGTCGTGGCGAACGTGCAAGCAAAATCTCTCCATCGGTAGGGAAATATGACTTATTTCCGCCTCGTAGGTAAACAATCTAGCCCCCTCCCCCGGAGGCAACGTCCTTTCCACCCCTCTGGATGTAGCACCAATCACAGGCAACTGTGGTTCTACCTGCTAGCGATTGGTCAACGCGTCCCTCCCCCTGCCCTCCCCAGGCCGAGGGGTGACCAAATTTGTCGGCTCAGTGAGGAAGATAGAATTTTGCCGGCCACTTTATCTGAGGGAAAGGGTACATTAAAACGCATTCGTGACATGGCTACTGCTCGTTCTACTCTTTTTACTCTCTACACTCTCAAAGCCGACCTTCTGAAAGCCTTCACACATTTAAACAATGATTTAGATCAACATATCCGAAGGTTGGAAGAGGTCGTTCTCGACACAGACGGTTGGGTACAGTACTGGAAACATAAATTGATCGCGGCCGTCTGCGGCTAGGTTCAGCGTTTGCACGGCTTGGCCAGCCCTTGTCATGACGAAACGTCGCAGGCGGAGCCTCACAAACCATCGTAGCCAATCTCAACGCAGGGGGGAGTGCCCTAACAAAATTACGACTAAAAGGGGGCGCCGCTAGTTCAGATGGGAAGTATTTTCAAATAAAAAATACAAAGTTTGAACATGAAAGTAAATTCATTGAAATATATATAAACACATAGCAATTAACCATGTTAACACAATTCTTTTTGAAGAAATTACACTGATATAAGATAAAATAACACTAATTTTAGAACAGTTACGTTCTTATACACATTCAAATTCCAATATTCTTGTCCAAACACAATTTATGAACTTTATCAAATGACCAGTTTACTACAGAATTTTGCGATAAGAAAAACGATTAAATGCTTTTAGAGGACATTTAGGGAACAATTCAGTAAAATTCAAAGACCAACTGTATATTGATCATTAAAATAACAATTAGACTAGATATTAAGCAATTAATTTGCATCTCATGTCAAAATTGTTATTTTGCTATCATCAAATTCGGGACAATTTGGGGACACCCCCCCGCAGGAATAGCGCACATTTCGGAATTGTTTATAAAATTGTTAATTGTTGCAAAATTGTTAATTCGCAGTTTTTGGTTCTGGGACATCAGAAAACCCTTCTCACTTTAGAATTGCAAAAATTGGAAATTGTTCATAATTTTACAAATTTTACAATTCTTTTTTATTCTCTCGTCTCATTTCCCTTTACACAAGATGCAAAATTCCGCAATCCAACCGAAGCTATCGCCTTTCGTTTTCGTGATACGCAATTGTTTATAGGATCTTCGCGTCTGATGCCAACCCTCACTTGTTTCCAACCCCCAATTCATTCGATTTGGCAGTCAAGTATAAAATTCAAATAGTTTTGCACTGTCTTGCTTTCTGCTGTTTAAATTGTATTAACGATTTGTGACTTACGACAAATCGGTAGAAATTGTTGCTCATGAGCTTTTTTTAACTTTCGAAATTTAATTTCTATTCTTCATGTATCTTTGAAACAGTAGCTTGGTTATTTTGATTCGTCTGTGTTATAAATAAATTCTCTGGCAAATTTAAAACGCTGAGACTAACTGTTGTCCTGCAAATTTGAAGATTTCTTTGTGGTTGGATGCATCCTATTCACTGGTGCAAAGTGTATGCCTAAATTTCCTCGTTAAACATACGTTTAACGAGGAAATTCATTATCAACAAATTATTTTGCATTATTTTGCTTTTGGACAGAGCGGTGTTATGATAGATCATTTTCATATTTGTTCCACGTTTTAGGCAGCAGATATATTCTGTGTATTATTTTTAATTTTAGTGAAATTGAATGACATGTGAATTTTGAAATAGAACCATACATTTTTTACCATTAATGAATATATCAATAGAGGAATTTAATGATGTCTCATTTGTTAATCATTTAAAGAGTAATAATGTATATTTGACACCGGGCTTGAGCAATCCTCAACTCTAAAGAAAGCAACGCTTATCATTGGCTCTTCTAGTAATTCAAGTGGCCTATCCTCGGAGGATTTCCTCATTCTCCTCGCCTTAAAAGGCATGAGAGGCCGAGTCTGTAGAATGTGGCACTAATCCAATAACACTTCCCTCCCCTGGAGAATGCTTCGTTACTCCCTTTTGTGGGAACACGTTCTTGTTGTGTATTATATTGTGAAAAATAATTTAAATTCAATATAATAAACGAATAAAAGTTTTGTTTACATTGTAATGCTACTACACACATTTAAATATAGAAATAAGACATGCAACTAAACAGTATACACGTTTTAGCAAGACGAAAATTCTTTCTTATTATAACACTCATTTGTATACTTTTCACAGACAATATTTAGAAGTACACCATCAGTCTGAAGATTTGTTCTGGTAATAATCGATCTTATACGTAATCGACATGTAATGATAGAAATTTCTAATGTCTGGTATGGGAAATTCAGTATGAGCTCAGTTAATTTTAATGAGAGAGCAATTTTGCGATGAATTTTTTTTAATGCATATATTCCAAATACATATACTTCCTTACATTAATTGACGTTGTTTCCATTTCCATTGAAGGCAAGGCCTCACGCGCTATGTTTTGAAATGACCCTCAGAGAGGTCGCTTGCTCGAGTCGCCGTGTTATTAGATTGAACTCTTGAAATGTTCTGTTCATACAGTAGTTCCCGAAACACGTAAATTCCAACAGGTCATCTCAAACGTATAGTAGTCACACCCTACTTTCAAACATTAGTAGATACTGGGACTGGAGACCGCACGTAAAGTTCTAAACAAACTTCATTCTCGTTCATGAGCATGTGTTAATCTGTCCAACTTTTTTTTGTGTCGGAGGGGCTGTGATTCTTGGGAAGATAATAGTGCAGTGGACATGGTAAGAACTCTCTGCACCTAAGCAAGTTCGTTTCCTAGTGTGGACAAAACTTTTGGGAATTGGAAACCTTTCTGCGGACTTCATGAATTATTATAATATTGAGATTACCAAACACTGCGGCCTATTATCATTATAGTTTTAATTCCATTTTTTGTCTATCATTTTCTTTGCATTTTAATCAGTTTTCTGTTTCTTATATAATTTTGTTAATGTATTTTAGAAATGGGGTTTAACTGATGCCAATGTTATTCTTAATTTAAGCTAGATTGCGGTTTCCAAGTACTCGCGGTTCAAGTCACATCTTATTGCGATCGGTGAGCTGAAGAATACCCATTAAGAGTGGACTGACAGTATGCCAAGCTTCAGAAAAAAATTTCAGAATCTCGAAGGGAATATTGATGACTAAAATAAAAGATTGTAAAATGTCGCGATCATAATAGTTGTGACTGTCAATCAAATAATATCCTAGCAGAAGGATATCAAGGGCGGTCAGTTTTGCCCGCATGGGCATTCGTGTTTCTATTGTAACGAATATTGCGTCATCCCCCGGCGCCACTCCGAGGTGCCTGTGATCGCGGGTTACGTCATCTGCCGGCGACCACGAGCTGCCGGTGAGCACGGGTTGCATCACCTGCCGGCGGATTCCTCCAGAAAGTGCGCGGCGTCCGGATGGTTCTGGATTGTCCTGACGAGTATAAATACGCGACGGCCGGCGGCCGCGAGTCAGTCTTGAGTCCGCAGTGGAAGCTGAACTGTGAAGTGTGTGCATCGCGGTGAATAGCTGTGCAGTGAGTGGTCAGTGGTCAGTGCATCGACTGTGGTCGGTGACGTGAACTGTGACCAGTGCATCGAACTGTGATCAGTGCAGTGAACTGTGGCCAGTGCTTAGCCACGCCAGTGCGAGTGTGCAAGAGAAGTGTAGTGTAAATAAAGCAAGAGAAGTGTAGTGTAAATAAAGCAAGAGAAGTGTAGTGTAAATGAAGCAAGAGAAGTGTAGTGTAAATAACTGAAGAGAAGTGTAGTGTAAATAAATAATCAAGTGTTTTCAGTGATTGTGTTAAGTAACAAAATAAACGTTTTTGTTAAAATAATACGAGACTTTTAATTCACCACCTAGAAACGTAACACTATTTATGCCTCGCAAGTGCTGCCACTCCAAATCGTCGCTGCAGCGGGCAACGAAAGAAATTTGAGCGCGGAAACATTCCTGGGAGGTGGGTAACTGAATTACAAAAGGTATCAATGTTTTCATGAGGTTTTTATTAAATAAAACATAATAACTGTTGTAAAAAGCGCTTATTTATTGGAAAATAGAAAAATTCGTAATGAAAATTTTCTGAGAAATAGAATTATACAGAGTCCCACCAACTATCGGCCACCTTATAACTTCTAAACGGTTCCCGATATCTAAATGCAGTTTTCGCTTAACAATGCGGAATCATGGGGGAAGTAATGTGCGGTAGAGATATAATTCGAAATATTTGTAGTTTTCGAGAAAATTAATTATCTTTGATTGTTTAAATGGAACCATATATTTTTTTCACTGGCGTTAGATAATCATAAATAGACGAATGCATTGATGTAACATACGTAAATGTTTTGATAGTATATTGAGTATAAAATATACTTTCAGACATGTGATTTTGAACTAAATGTACGAGATTTCCTGTTAGCAACCGTTGCTTTTATCGCATTTGGAGAAGGTTGTCTTTGCGGCGCCGGCACTTTTGCGAGAACAGGGGAAGGGTCGCGAAGGCCACTTTCCCCAAAAGCGACAATGTCGACGGCTGCAAGAGGAAAAATTGCACGTTTTATTTCAAATCTGAAGTCTCATAGTATAAATATATCAAAATGGGTTTATACGGTTATATTATTATCGGTTTTTTGCATCACTACCAATGCGTGAACTATTTTTTATTTAATCGCAAAATATCAAGTATTAGTGTTGTTCGAAAACATATGTATATATTGTCACCATATAACTCAAACTTTTGAGAAAATCACTCATATTTTAAGAAACGTGCACATGAGATGATTTGAAAGACTAATATTGAAGAGCAGATTGCATTAAGAAAGAAATATGTATAATAATATTTCGTCTAACGAAGTGTATTCTTCAGACAACATTCACAAAAGTAAGGAATAGTACACAGAAAACTGCCAGAATAGCGAACATTCGTTTCGGTACATTTTTCAGTTTTAGAGGAACATCATTTTGTCACACAATAGATCTTCATTGTATTAATTGTAATAATTGATTAATTGTATTGTAATAATTTTTTCAAATATACAATTTGTCCGATTTGTTACACACGATTCAAGCAGGAAGTTTTAAGTTAAATTTACTATGCGCACGAATACTATAAAACAATTGAATATTTGTAATATTGAAAAATTAAAACTTTGTAATGGAAATAAGAGTTACATGGTTTTAAGTACACGTTGGAAAGGTTGCGATAGCTCAGTGGCATCGTTACAGTTTTCCCTGTAAGTTACTGACCGCGAGGCCCTAGAGTTCGAGTTCCGACGTTGGCGGATGTTCGACTGTGGTTACATATATAGGTCGAAAAACTTTGGAGCCGTTTTGACGAAAAGTTTGAAAATGCTCCCCAGGGGCTTCAACTAAATTAACTCCAAAATTTAAAGAATTATTTTCAAAATCGCAGGGCCTGATTTGGGCCAGATCGTTAATGGAAAATTAATTTTGACAAAAATTCTACAAATAGTTTACACACTAGTGTCCACAGAGAAACAGACAGACAGACCAGTGGACACATGGAGGGAGAGACGGACGTTTTGAAATAATAACAACACTCTCTTGGTAACTTAAGACCCTAAAAGGTGTATTTCCATTAAAATCTCGACATCGATTTACTTCAACATTACATACATACCTCTCTAAATATTACTTTTGTTACTCACAATCTTTACGCGAAAGAAAAAATAAATATATAAATAAATACACTTTCACACACCACAGAGTTGGTTACACGCAAAAAAGAACACCAATTACAGAGCCCGAATTCCTGCCCGTCAGAATGCAGTTGTAATGTTATAACATAAACAGGGGGTCCCACCCCCACGACTTCTAAACGGTTCAGGATAACGAAATGCAGGTTTTGCTGAACAATGCGGAATCATGGGGCAAGTAACAAGCCGTAGAGAAATTGTCTATAATATTTTTAATTTTCGAGAAATTTAATCATCTTCGATTTTTTAAATGGAACTATATATTTTTATCACCAGCAATGGATAGATCATGAAAAGAGGATTAAAATGATGTATCATATGCTAATATTTTGATTGTAACTTGAGTATAAAATTAGGATTTCTCATATGTGATTTTGAATTAAACGGGTAATCGTGTAGCATCCCTTGCAACTCTCGCTTTTGGGGGAGATGGCTATCACGGCGTCTAGACAGTTGCGTCTTGACTGAGAGGGTGGCAGTGGGGATAAGAGGCATAACTACAGCAATTCTTGGTGTTGACACAGACATCACACTAAGAAATACCAATTTTAACAATCAGAATGAGAAATGTTTTCCATTTATTAATTTGGATTTTACTTGCCTTCTACTAACATTTCAAAACATTGATCGTTCCAAAGAACGATATAAAAACATTGGTAGCGTTAAGATGATGTTAATAATAATAAATATCATTTTCAAACTGAACAAGAAGCCAACCACCGTCTCTTCGTTGGAAAATGTCATTTTTAATTAAAATGATCACTTGTCCACTTTGCAACCATACGACTGCTGTTCTTGAATGGAAAAGAAAACGGTACACTTCCGTCTTCTGCATTTTCAATTTTGAGGCAGCACTTGGCGCTACGAAATGAGAAACTCTCTAATCGGGATGAGAAGAAGCGAATACAGATATGCATTTTTGTTAAAGTTTGGTAAATTCACACTGATAGAACTCTCAAGAGTATTTAAAGTTTTTTATTACATTGTTCTTCTGGTAGTGCGTGTTTAAATAGTTTAGTTACCGTGAATAATAAGAGAAAATGTCTACCTATCTATTTTAAATTTTTTTTTGACTGAGTTCATTTTTGTAAATATAGAAATATCTTTAAATTCCATATATTAAAATAATGTCGTGTTTCTGCACTGAGTTCGATTTTTGTAAATATAGAAATGATCTTTTTATTATTATTATTATTATTATTATTATTATTATTATTATTATTATTATTATTATTATTATCGTTACAATATTTTTTTTCGTTCTTTTCGATTATCGTTGATTTAGAATTTCAGAAGAAGACAAGTTCAACTAAGATGAACAACTGGGAAAAATTCACATTCAGATCGTTATAATTGATGTTTGTTCGTAGGTTTTCATGTCAAGATCATGAATTGCTGCAATTACACCTTCATCCTACACGGCCATCCCTCTCACACTCCTCTCTTAACAAAACAGTATCAACGTCGCGAAGGCCACCTTCCCAAAACGGCGACTGTTGCAAAGGCTGCCCGTTTACTTGAAAATCTGATGCCAAAAAATCTAATTTTATACTCAAATTACTCGTAAAAGACTAACATATGATACATCATTTTATTCCGATGTTCATGATCTATCCATTGCTGATGAAAAAAATATAGTTTAATTTAAAAAATTAAAGATGATTAAATTTCTCGAAAACCAAAACTATTATAGAGAATTCCTCTACCAGCCTCTACTCAGGAAGCCAATTGATGACTCTTTCTTGCTTCCAAGGTGAAGATTGTTCGGTAGCCGACTCGAGTAGTATTTTAAAATTTATGCTGTAATTGTTAAACAAATGGAACTTAGAGTATTTAGAATGAAATGAAAATTAGGCAGCTGAAAACTAGGAATATCTAACCAGCAAAATTTTTTTTTGCAATATATGCAAGCGTTGTTGCAGCTTGTTCCCTCCACCCCCGTTAGGAACTTCAAATGTATTTGCCGGAGAAACTAAGCGAGCCGTTGCAAAACGGCTTGTAGAAAAGCTTAACGTGGGAACTGCCAAAAAAATAGTTGTCATGACATGCTAATTTCTTATAAACAATTACGTATCTCGAAAACGAAAGAGATAGCGCTAATCGGATTGCGAAATTTTACATCTCGTTTAAAGACAATTTTAAAAAAGCAATACGTTTTGTTTGAAAAATTTAAAAAATTATAAACAATTTCGAAATTTTGCAATTCTAAAGTGGGAAGGGTTCTCTTTATACTTGACTGCCAAATCGAATGAATTGGGGGTCGGAAACAAGTGAGGGTTGGCCACAGACGCGAAGATCCTATAAACAATTGCGTATCACGAAAACGAAAGGCGATAGCTCCGGTTGGATTGCAGAATTTTGCATCTAGTGTAAAGGGAATTGAGATGAGGGAATAAAAAAGAATTGCAAAATTTGTAAAATTATAAACAATTTCCAATTTTTGCAATTCTAAAGTGGGAAGAGTTTTCTGACGTCTCAGAATCAAAAACCGCGGATTAACAATTTTGCAACAATGAACAATTTTATAAACAATTGCGAAATGTGCGCTATTCCTGCCGGGGAGTGTCCCAAAATTGTCCCTGATATGATGATAGCAAAATAACAATTATGACTTGAGATGCAAATTAATTGCTTAATATTTCGTTTAATTGTTACTTTAATGATAAACATGCAGTTGGACTTTGAATTTTACTTTCATTTATTGAAATGTTTCCCTAGCAGTCCTAACGATTCGAGAAAAACAGTATTCTGCATTTTTGCAAATGTAATATACATAGGAACAATTGAAAATATGCAATTATAATCGTTTTTTTAATCGCAAAATTCTGTAGTCATTTGATAAAGTTCATAAATTGTGTTTAGACAAGAATATTGGAATTAAAAGGTGAGTTACGTGACTCACCTGTATGCGTGCGTGCATGTGTGTCTATATATATAATCATCTTCCGAAATGGTAGAAATTGTTTCGCATTCATCTGTTTCTGTTACCAACACGAAGACCTGTGACGGTTTATATATTTCTAAAACGTACTCGTATATTTTAATAATATTAGACCTATTGTACGTACAACAATTTAATATAACAAATATATTTATTTTTCTCTTTCAGGAAATTATTGTTTCAAATGAAGATTTGTGATATTTACTATGTTGCTAGTGTTGGTCACGCGACATTATGTGATTGGCTAAGAGACAAATCATATGGGATCTGTCAAATGTCAGGTGATATTTAGTCTGCAACTCTGCATCACAAATACGACCAAGAAGGCGGGTTGGGTGCAAATTAGACACTTTGTTCACGGTTGGGTTTGTTTTATGTATGAAAAACGTGTGCGTGTTTATCTAAAATCATCGCAGTATCTGTTCCAAGTTTGAACTGTCACATAACTAAGACTGTTTCGAGAAAATATTGTGTAGTGCGACGATCATTTGAGTACTCTTTGTTTCCAAATACACCCTAAACAAATTTTTGCCACGAAATTGTTAGCACTTTATAAGTATCAAAGTTCATTTGGGGTTGTTTTCTTTGCATTATCTTATCTTTTGTGTTGCTTTTCTCTTGGTGATATGCTTCAAAATTAAGAAAAGTGTCGGCATTCTCCATTGGGCATTGTGGTTAAAGTGGCTTGAAAAGATATGCTTGCATTGATACGTTTGTAGAATACGGTTATGTTTTAAAATTTTAATTGGAGATAGTTCTTTATTTATTTCCAAATGGCATTCACGAAATATCAAATTTTTCTTGTTGTTTTGCTTGTTGCAACTGGTTCTATTAATACCCTAACAACAAAGTGAGTGGAATGATACTATATTATAAATAAATATCATATATTGTTGTTTCTTTTCACTGAGAAACTTATTTTACAGATGGACTGACCGCTTGAAAGCGGAAAACAGTGCGGGTGAAGTTGTATATTTTCAACATCCATTTGTACAAGCATGTTCTATGTTTATAGGTGAAATTATGTGCTTAGTTGTTTTTAAAATTCTTTACTTCTACTATTCTCGTAAACAGGTACGTTTATTTCAATATGTGTATCCTTATGAAATTTGCAAGTCTGAATTGGCTTTTATGTTAATTTGTTTTGCAGGATGGATCAATAGAAAATGTTGGTTTGGTGAAAGGAAATCAAAATTTTAATCCTTTGGTCCTATTGCCACCAGCACTTTGTGATATGTGTTTAACATCTTTGATGTATATTGGTCTTAATCTCACATATGCTTCTTCATTTCAAATGTTGCGAGGTAATGATTGTTTTATACATTTTTAACTTGTTAAAAGGTAATGTGTTAAAAACTGGTAAAATTCTGTTGTAGGTGCAGCCATTGTGTTTGTTGGGATTTTCTCTAGAATATTTCTGAGAAGAAAACTCAAGATTAGGGAATGGATTGGTATAATCTTTGTAATTATAGGTTTGGTAGTTGTGGGACTTTCTGATCTAGGATCAGAAAATCATAAAAATGCGACCGCAATTTCAGAGGAAAAGTATGGCTTTATGAAAGGTTCTGGCAATCACAGCACATCTGATATAATTCTAGGTATGTATATGTTTCAGTTGATTAACAATAACAGTCAGAAGTTTTGAAATCTATGTATAAAAAAAGGTATTTTGCCACAACTTCATTTGGAGCTTCTACTCAACCGAATATATTTATTTTTCCTTTAAATAAAAGAATGTGATCCCTAGATGTGTTATCAGTTATTGTTTATGTTGATTCACCAGCATTTATGGTGTAAATTAATTAAATAAATAATACTTTAATAGTATGCCTATCAGTAGTCAATTGTTTTCTTCCCAAGGCTGTGTTTCAATGTCGATAGATATGAGTATATCGATAGATGTACATCATTGCCGCTTATTGTGTATTGTTTACAAGTCGTCTAGGTTGTGTTTCAGGAGCAATATTTGTGTTTTGGTGGTGACTGTGTTTGCATCAATTTGTTTTCGTGGTGTATTTTGTAGAAATTTGGGCAGTGGATTTTATTGATTTTACTGAAGTAGTGAAGTATTTTCGTTTACTGTTGGGTCTTAATCTATGAAATGTCTGTATTGTTCTGCTGTGTACTTCCTGTGTGAGAGAAATTCTGCAAACCAGATTACTTTGTGTTGCTTAAATGGAAAACTAAGTGTGCCTTCTAGCAACATGTCAGAAGAAATGAAACAGTTGTTTATAGGAGATGATGGGACATCAAAAAACTTCAAAAATAATATGTCATTATACTTATAGACTTCCTTATATGTCATTCAGTGTTCATATTACATAGCCACGTGATCATGGGCCACATGTGTTCAATTGTGTAAGTGTTAATATAAAACAATTAATTTTGTGCTGCATAATATATCATTCTGACCATAAAGTAAATATTTGCAGAGATGAAAAAATTAGCTTTAAATAAGGTTAGCTCTTTCTTCTTCCTATTTAAGAATTTGCTTTGTGAACATTAGTCTAGGCACAGTATTTTACATTTATCTTAGATCTCGCCGTCAAATTTTGACGGTTTCCCACTAGTTATGCTAATGAATATCAATCAATATATTTAAAAAAAATAAGGTATTCTGCCATGGCTTTGTTTAGAGCTTCTACTGAACCGATTGTTGTATTTTGTCTTTTAAATGAAAGAATATGATCCCTAGATGTGTTATCAGATATTGTTTGTGTTGATTCACCAACATTTACGGTGTAAATTAATTAATTAAATCATTCTTTAATAGTACGCCTATCAGTAGTCAATTTTTTCTTTCAAAGGGTAGCACTGGGGTAGCAGTTTCAAAATCGATATACATGAGTCAGCGCCCTCTAGAATTCCAGAGGGCGCTGCACGAGTCCATAGATGTGACCCACGCTGCTTGATGTTTTGTTTTGATTGTTTTTTATTTATTTATTTATTTTTATTTATTTATTTTACGTCAAAAAAACAGTTAAAAACTGCGTATGACGTGCTATGGGGAAAAGTGAATTGTGTGCACATTTTCAAAATTCTGTGATCCCTACACTAAGTCATATACTACTTAAATTTTGAATTTTGAAAGGAGAAAAAAAAAAACTCCCATGTAGTAAAATCTATTTTCAAAAATAAATAAGCAATAAATTTTGAATTTTGAAAGGGAGAAAAAAAAACAATCAAAAAACTCCCATGTAATAAACTCTATTTTCAAGGATAAATAAGCAATAAATTTTGGCTCTTATGACTTCCTGCCGCGACAACATGGAAACGATAATTTGAATAATTGTATTTCCCACTGAATTCTAGAAGACGTGCACAGAAAATAAAGTTACATTTATGTCCAGAAGCAGAACAAGGGGCCATCTCAGCATTTGCTCAATGGATCAGGGAAACTGGACGAAAAACCTGATCGAGATGGGGGTTAAGATCAGAAAAACCTGATGGAGATTGTTAAGATTTGTTTACAATTCGTCAAGGTTTTGTTTCAGTGTAATAATTGCATTGTGGTGTTGACAGTTTGCATGTTTTTGCTTCTGTGGTGTATTTTGTAGAGAACATTCGCACAGTGGGTTTTGCTTGGTTGTACTTTAGTGAAGCTGTTTACAGGTTATGTCGAATTCGAGTTCACGCCCCAAAGACACAGCGTCATTAACTGGAGCGAGGAAGAGAAGTCAGCGTAGGTGTCGTGATAGTGAGGTCATTTCGTTTTCCATTGGGTCATTGTCTATGAAATGTCAGTTTTGTTCTGCTTTGTACTTTCCTTGTGAGAGAAATTCTGCAAACGATTTACTCTGTGTTGCCTAAATGGGAAAATAAGTATACCTTCGAGCAATATGCCAGAGGAAATCAGTTGTTTATAGGAGATGGTGACACATCAAAAATCTTTAGAAATAATATCTTTCATTATAATAGTGCTCAATCTTTTGTGCCGATATTGCATTGCCACCTGGTCATGGACCATACGTGTTCAAAATTTTGGGAACTCATCACAGAAGATCTTCGTTATATCCTCAAGATCCAACCAATGCAATATATTGTGAACATTAGTCTGGGTACAGTATTTTACATTTATCTCAGATCTCTCCGTCAAATGTTGACGGGTTCTCACTAGTTGGATCTTAAGTAAATTTATGACAATTGAGGAGTGGTGAATTTATTTTGCTCAGATTGTTTTTCCTGCCTTTTTTTTGTTAAAAATTTTATTTTATGGCCCTTCAGATGATATAATTGAATATTTCTAAATGGTTGAGTTATTTTTTCATGATAATCATATTATATAATTACAGGTAAGTGTTTTCGAAGATGAAGAGTCAAATCCTAGATTAAACTTATGTTTGTAAATGGCAGATATACCAGTTAATATTACAGAATTAATTTTAAATATTAAATGCAATAAACTGTAATATCATATGGATTAAAAATGTGTAGAATATAAAATAATTGTAGGAAAAGTGTAGAACCTGTCCATAAAAATGTTTGAAAGAAAGATAAATATCATAAAAATTATTAGATATAACTGAATGCTAGTTTTCAGACAGTCTAACAAAAGATAAAATGTTGAATTGCAATATAATATAAAGCTAAGAAGCACAGTACAATAAAATTTGCATAGTTTGTAATTCGTAATTAAATAAAATAATATAACTAATTTCACATATTCAGAAAAGCATTCAATGTAAGATGATGAAGTTAATCAAACTCCTTAAAACTGAATTTAAGAGCATTGCATCCTTTCTTACAGTGCCAGGTATAATTCAATAAAAATGTTAGTTTTACCCATTAGTGTACGAAATTTCATGAAAATATTATTGCACTTTTTCAATAGTTTCTAACTTTATTATCAATAAATAACATATTATTTTCAATAAAATAATTTTATTGTTGGCCATTTGCAAAGTATAACATTTCGAAAATCAGATCCCATGTGATAGCAATGATACGTTCTCCAGTATTACATGAATTTAAAATCATATTGTAGAAAATTTAAATGAAACAATTGTGAAATATAGGTAGTTCTTTTTTTTTTTTTTAATTGGTTTATTTAAGGTCGGTTCAACATCTAAGGTCATTAGCGACCACTATTGCTGTTAACGGTATGGTAACTATGTGGATGAAACGATATGGTGATTGATGATAAGGGGTGAAAGGACGAACACAAATACAACCATGCCCGAGGCGGGACTCGAACCGCGACCCTTCGGTCCGAGATCACTACAACACTACTGCCTTAAGTTGCCACCGGGCCGGCAGGTAGTTCTTTGTTTTTAATTTTTTTCAAATATTACTGATACAAAAAAATAAATAAATAAATACTGACAAAAGCATTGGTTTTCTTTGGAAAATTTTGTGCATAGCTCCACATTTACAGTTTTTCCACAAGTTAATTGTTTCTTTCTTATGTGTTCTGTAAAAACTGAAAAAATGCAATGGTTTTGCCATCTGATCTAAAATCCAAGTTTGTTTTCCACAGTGTGATATGCCATTGCTTTTCAGCAGACTGAGACAAATATCTTAATGGTATTTTAAGTTGTTTTTTTTATTTGTTATTGGTTGGCATAGTTTTTATTGTTAGCAGCGGGGCATTGACAACAGACATATTGAATAAATAAGAAATATTTGGCCAGTACCATTTCTTTTGACGCATTTGTATTCTGTAGGCATCTGCCTGTCAATACAAGAGTTCCCTACTGCTCATGCCTCTATTGTAAGCTTGGAAAACGACAGGCTGTGCAATAAACATTTGGTTTCTCTTTTCCTTCTATCATTTAGTTCCTTCTGATTCTTGATTTGTTGCAGTGCTGGCATTATTGTCCTTTCAACATACTATAAGAGCTTCATCGGAATACTGAAAATCACTTAAACCCCTTTTCAGTTTTTGCATTTTACCATTAGTGATAAGAGGAAAATATTTGTTTTTGATATCTGAAAGGTTCCTATTTCACAGAATCCTTTATTGGTGAAGCATCTTCTCAATTTATGTATAAAATAGTATTCAAAATGGGGCTTGTACTCAATTTTGAGTGATAGTGTAACAATATTTATTAGTGAAAAAAGTATCTCGTTTAAATTAACTTAACTTTTTTTTCTTCATTTTGATGTAAATTTTGAAAGAAACAATCAGGTGATAACTCCTATTTCCATCTTAGTCGAGTAAAGAAACAAAATGCTCGATTTTTCAACCTGAAACAAATTCGTTCTGTGTATTGCTTAGCCTGTTTAGACAATGTTCAAAGAAAATTTATATGAGAAGCCTTCAATAAAATGAAACTTCAAAATATTTTTCAATAATGTATACAAATTGTGAGTAAAAAAACTGTATGGCAGTAAACACAGAATGAAGTTAAAAAGATGGTCATGAATACGTGATGTATAAATGTCAAAATGAAGTGTACCCTGTGCATGTAATCTGGCATTGGATTTCAAAAATTAATCGGTCACACAGCAATCACCCTAAGCTTACTCTGTGATTCTACCGCTCCACGGTTGGCCTCTGGCGGAATATAGTGTAGAGTGTAGTAGTAGTAATGGTGGTGGTTGTGGTGGTGGTTGTAGTGGTGGTTGTGGTGGTGGTTGTGGTGGTGGTAGAGGAGTGACATGCGAAAAATAATGACCGTGGTGCATCTACCAGCATATTATTTAAATTATTTATTTTTGGCATTTGTGTTCGGCAATCTTTACCAAACTTTGCAAGGCCACTGCGTCAAATCCTGAAGAAGAGCCTGTAAATATTTCGTATCTATTCATGCACTCATGTTTGTGGAATCAATGTCGATTACACGTCGTTGAATTCACTTTTAGTATAGAGATGTCTTATAGTTTTCACGTTATGCCATAAGGCTTCAGTTTGAGTTGTCGTCGTCGTCACTGTTCCTGTTTAAGCGTTCACTGGTACATAAACTTTAGTCACACTGATATTATCTATCAAAACATACCAAATTTTTTATACATCTTATAATTAATTATTTATACATCTTAATTCGATGTAAATAAACAAAATTAATGTTTTTCATAGAGATGACAAACAAATGCCCATTTATGTGTACAATACAGGAATGTATATTTACACTGAAGATTATAGAAACTAGAAACTTCGGTTATTTCCCAGAAATTTTCTAGCCATTGTGTTTGTACTGTGAGTAAAACAGATTTGAGGAAACTGATGGTGATACTTTTTAATTCTGAATGATTCTAGTGAGCTCTTCTACACTTGTAAAATTGCAGGTATTGACAGCTACCGTATCCACAAACACTTTTTTCTTGTTTTTATCCCAGTGTTATATCAGGTCTGTTGTGGTGAACTGTTCAATCTGTCTGTATACTTTGGTCCTAGTACAGCTTATAGCTGTTGTTTCCGAGGACATTTTGGGGAAATGCTTGTAATATAGCTATCAGGGTATGGTACTAAACCATAGATCTTCAAAAGTTGGGCATGGATCATTTGTCGCACCCTATTGTCTGTTCTTATACTCGGTCATGGCTATTATACTATAGTATAAGACAATATGCTGCAGTCTCTCTGCATTGTCTACAGGCCCATAGATCCATCAGAGTGCACATCTGGGTCTTTGATGATGTATTTCAGATTCATCGCAAATTCTTGGTCTTTGATTGCAACCATGAACCACTCATTTTTTGGGATGTAGATTTTAAATACTGAACCCTCTGTACATCATATCAGCGTCGACATTGGAATCGGCTATCGTAGCTGGAATTCTACTGCGAATTGCCTTCTGCTTCCATTGCTCCATCTCTCGGTCCAAGGATAGTTGCTGGAGTTTAATTTTTTGTTGGTTGGGACATAATGGTGTATAGTGATCTGCTTCCTTTCCACTTATGTTGACGAGATGATACAACTTTCTTCTGGAAGTTCTCAGTCAAGCTGTTGATCCATTTTGTTCATATTATTATTATTATTATTATTATTATTATTATTATTATTATTATTATTATTATTATTATTATTATTATTATTATTATTCACGATTATTCCCTTAATTTTTTGTTTTTTGGGCCCATATTTTCTTCATGTGTTCACTGTGTTGTTTCTTCCGCTCTGCTGTCCATTTACATCCTGGCCACTTCTTGCTTTCGGTGTCAAATGTATGTTTTTTGATAGTGTTCCTGAATTCTTTTCTATTTTCTGCATCATTTATTGTAACGTGTGCTTGTCTGAGATCCTCCTCGACTTTTATTCCATTTTGTTTTTCCCCTGATTATAATTATCATTTATATATATATAATCATTATATAATCATAAATATAATTTATTGTAACGTGTGCTTGTCTGAGATCTTCCTCGACTTTAATCCATTTTGTTTTTCCCTTTATTATTATTATAATAATAATAATAATTATTATTATAATTGCTATTATTATTTTATTTTTTTTGGTGAGAGGAAAAATGCATTATGCACCGTCAGGGATTCAGATGGTATAATCCCTGGTGTGTGGGACTCCCATTCTCAGTGGTATACCCACTAAAAAAACCTCTCTTCTTATGCCCATGCGCCTCTCCACGGAATCGTCGCGAGACATTACTTCATGGAGAGGCAGGCAGGTAGCTGAGCCTTTACTTCATTTTACGTTCGGAGTCGCTCTTCTTTCCTTTTGATCACAAGGGTCAAGAACTCTTGTACTGTTGTCCACCTTTCCTCCGATTGAAGCATAAGCCGAACTATGTTTGATGGAGAAATGTCTGCCTCCAAATTCTCGTTCAATCTTCTTCTCCATGTGTCCCATGCTACGCATACAAATATTGTGTGCATGGCGTCATCATCCTCGTAACCCCAGAATTCACATTTTGAGTCATATGCTCTTTTAAATCTAAATAGGTAGGATTTAAAACAACCATGACCTGTGAGCACTTGTGTGTGGTAGAAGTTTACTTCTCCGGTCATTCTATTGAACCATGGTTCGATATGCGGTATCAAGAGGTGTGTCCACCTTCCTTTAAGATCCCCATCCCACCTCTCCTGCCATTCCGCCAGTAGTGATGTTCGGGCGCTCTTCTTAATATCTTCTTTCGTCCTACTCGCCGGTTGTTCCCCGCTGGAGTCAGCAGACTTTTTCGCTTCGTCATACACCGCTTTTCTTTCTCCAGCCAACATATCAATGGGGGTATTCTGGCCAGTACCCCTACTGCGCTGTCGGATACTGTGCGATAAGCTGACACTATTCTCAGCCCCAATCTCCGCTGCACTTGCGCGTACTTCAGTCCCACGTACTTCAGTCCCTTAAGCTAGTTTGTCAGCCCACACCGGAGCCGCATAAAGCATTTGTGAGTGGGCTACGCTGGCAATCATACGTCTCTTGGCTTCTTTTGGTCCTCCTATATTTGGCATAATTCTGGAGAGGTTGGCTCCAGTTGTTGCTGCCTTGTCTGCCATTTTGCTGATGTGGGGCCCGAAGCTCAGCCTATGGTCTATTTCGACACCTAAGTATGTAATTTGGCGTTTCCAGGGGATATTTACTCCGTCCAAAGTGATGCGGGGGAATTAGATAGCTCTTCTGTCCGTTACTAGTACTGCTTCTGTCTTTTCAGCTGCTATTTTCAGGCCTCTTTGCGTCATCCATCTTTTAACCCTGAAGAGAGACTCATTTAGATGCATCTCTAGCAGAGATAAGGCGTGCAGAGCAAAGGCGAGAAGAACCATTTTAGTAAGTAAAAATGCATCATGGAGAGCATACGTCTCCTCTCTGAATTGCCATAGCCACCACGTCTGGTATGGAGAAGGTGCGTCAAATTAAAGGATACCCTTCCCCAAACTTAGTTGCAGGTCTTCTTAAAAATGGTCAAATGATCACAGCTCGAGAGGGTATTGTAGAGGAACTTGCCTCACTATGAAAGTATGTCAAGCTCGGCAAACTATGTTCCCAACTTCCTCTTGCTTAAAGAAAGAATGGAAAACCGCACTTTGGATTTTTCAACCCGAGCAAATGAGGATTACAATACTCCTTTCTCAATGTATGAAATGAGCTCTGCTCTAATGCTTGCGAAAAGTACCACACCAGGTCCAGACGAAATTCACAATTTAATGCTGCAACACCTTCCCGAAACAGCCACGCAATTTCGTCTCCGGCTCTATAACTGGATCTGGGAATAGCACACCATCCCTACCTTTTGGCGAGAAGCCATTATCGTGCCAGTTCCCAAGGAAGGGAAAGATCAATCACTTCCATCTAGTTATCGACCTATTTCCCTCACAAGTTGTGTATGCAAAGTACTGGAACGCATGGTGAATCAGCGGCTGGTCTGGACCTTGGAGTACAAAAATTTGTTGACGCCAATCCAAAGCGGTTTTAGAAGAAACCGGTCAACCTTGGACCACCTCATTTCGCTGGCAACAGCCGTTTCTACATCGTTCGTCTTGAGACATCTTGTGGAATATTATTTGATATAGAAAAGGCGTACGATACCACTTGGAGGCACGGCATTCTGCAAACCCTGCACTCTTGGGGATTTAGGGGGAAGCTCCCTCTATTCCTCCAAAACTTCCTTTCAAACAGATCCTTCCGTGTTCGTGTGGGTGACAGGCTTTCCCGTAGTCACCCTCTTGAAAATGGTATTCCCCAAGGATCAGTCCTTAGTGTCACTCTGTTTGCCATCGCCATCAATGGTATAGCGTCGACTGTGCGTGGTCCTGTAAAGGCATCGTTGTTTGTGGATGATTTTGCCATCTTCTGTTCATCCAGCAGCATCAGTGTGATCCAGAGGCAACTCCAAATAGTGCTGAACAAGCTCCATGAATGGAGCACAACAGGTTTTAATTTTTCTGCCACTAAATGTATCGGTTTGCATTTCTGTAGGATATATCATTTGCACAGCAATCCAGTCCTTTACCTGGGAGGAAATCTACTTCCATTCGCGGAGTCTGCCAGATTCCTGGGGCTCACTTTTGACAAGTCACTAACGTGGCGCGCAACGTGGACTACAAACCAGATGTGTCTCCCCCCTTATTCTTCGAATGCTAAATGGCACTTCATGGGGTGCCGACCGCACTATTGCGGTTATATAGGTCACTCATCCGCTCAGTTTTGGATTACGGTAGTGAAGTGTATGGCTCGGCAGCTCCCTCCACTCTGCGCCCATCAATAGTATACACCACGCTGGTATCCGTCTGTCAACTAGTGCGTATCGCATCAGCCGAATTGAGTGCCTTCTAGCCGAGGCCGGTGAGCCCTCCTTAAAAAGAAGGCGGGATATCTTATTAGCATCTTACGGTGCTAAAGTATCAGGACTTCCTAATCATCCTTGTCGCCAAATAATTACCCATTCTAAGTATGAAACATCCTATATTCTTCGAACATCGCTGCCTCACCCTCCAGGTATTCGATTGCGAAATCTTTTGCGTGACCTTACTGTTGATCTTCCCACCCCTGTGAAAACCCCAAGTCACCCGATTCCCCCTTGGAAACTCCTCCGTCCGAATATTGATTTCAGACTATCCAAGCTTCCCAAACAAACGACTAGCCCTCTTGTTTACGAGATGCATTTTTAGGACATGAGGATAGCCTATCCAGATCATGTATTCTTATACACAGATGGTTCATCGTGCAATGGCACAGTGGCATGTAGTTTTTACTGTATAGAGCCACCAAATCATATCGGCTACATTCTCAGTGCAGTATCTTCACTACTGAAATGTATGCAATTCTTGATGCCCTAAAATACATCGAGTCAGCGAGTTTGCGCTGAGTAGTTCTCTGTTCTGATTCTCTCAGCTCACCACAAGCTGTCTCCCGTTCTTCATCAGACTATCTGACGCAATCAGTTCAAAACCTCATCCATCGCCTTTGTCTCACCACTATGACCTGGTACTAAGTTGGGTCCCAGGCCATGTGGGAATCGTGGGAAACGAGATGGCTGATCGGGCGGCGAAATCGGCGACGGAGAGTACTCGTGTTGACATTCCTTTTGTACCATCGTCTGATGTTAAAGCTTCTTTAAAACGATCCATCTTTAGAGCGTGGCAAACAGAGTGGCACAATACCACCTATAAACTAAGTGCAATAAAGGACTCTGTTAATTCTTGGCGTTCCTCGTCCAGACCTTCTAGGCGCGAGGAAGTTATTTTAACCGTCTTCGTATCGGACACGCCACTTTTCTCAGTTTTCTCCTTCGAGGTGAGTCCCTCCTACTGTGATAGATGCAGGGCAGATCTTTCTGTGGAACACGTCCTCCTGCAGTGTTTGAAATTTGTTGGCAGTCGACGAAGACATGGTCTGGGCAACTCTCTACGAGAGGTGCTCGGAGATGACGATTCCGCGCTCTCAAAGCTTTTTTGTTTTTTGAGAGAAAGCGGAATATATAATTTTATCTGACATATAAGGGCAATAAATATTTTCTCTGCCCCAGATTTGTTTTTAAAATTTGTCTTGTTTACCTGAATTTTTTTGCGTAATGGATGGTTTCCTTTTAGGGTATATATGAGCTTTTAAATTAGCTGGAAAGTTGCACCTGCAACCCTTTTAACAAACTAATTGATTTTTTAGAAATACTTTGACATGGGCACGAATGACCTTAGTAGTTGAAGCGCCCTTTAAACACTATCAATCAATCAATCAATCGTACCATGTCTGAGACAGCAATTAAATGCTGTCAGTAAGCATTCTGGGTATTCTTTGGTAACAATCCTAATAATTTCATTTGGGATTCCATCAGGGCCAGTGGCTTTTTTTGATTTTAGTTTTCTCACCTCTATCTGCAGCTCGTCGTTCGTAAAGATGTTGTTCTCATCAAATGCATAGTTACTATGTTTACTTCTTCTCCACGAGTTTCCCTTAGGGAAAATTATTATTATTATTATTGTTATTGTTATTATTATTATTATTATTATTTTATTATTATTTTATTTTTATTATAGGTTTTATATTGTTTGGGGGGTTATTGTTGACTTCAGTTTGTATATTATCACTTATTTGAAAAATGTATTTCAACATATAAGATCAGGAATTTGATAATGAAACTTTCTGGTCTAAAAAAGTGTAATTAATGTTCTGAAAAGATTCAGATTAATTTAGAAATATAATAAACTTTTAAAGACATCTAGTCTGATTTTACATAGGAAGGAAAATATTTCATGATGGTTCATGTCTTAATTGAAATGCTTGTGTTTTTTATTAGGTGATGCATTGGTGATTGGTGCTCAAGCTCTTGCTGCAGTACAAATGGTGTGGGAAGAAAAGTTCGTAGCAGGATTGGATATTCCTGCTTTGCAGGCAGTGGGCTGGGAAGGTGAAGTATTTCATAAATGGAAAATTATAATGTGTTGTAGTAGTAGCAGTACCTGAAAATGCAGCCAATATGAATGAAAATTAAGAAAAAAACGCTGTCAAATTTCAAATATGTGAAAAGTGGGGAGGGAAAGTTTCTGATCATAAGAATGTTCAGATAATTGTAAAGTGCATAAAAATCAGAAAATTGTCCAAGGTCAGCAAAATTGTGAAGAAAACACTTGATTTGCATCCTTGTTAAATATGTGAAGTGTAAATTGGATTCCTTTAGTGTACATTGGGTTCCTCTGATTTGAATTAATTGACTAAAGTAAATTAATTCGAATCAAAACAAAGTAATGTATTTTTACTTTTATCACTTTTACCTTTATTATGCCCTTCATAAGGAGAAGAAAGAATTTATCTGTTAAATGGATTGAAAACTGTTATGATTCTAAGTTTCATTTCTTTACTTCTTCTCTGAGCAGTGTTTCATATTTAGAATGCAGAAGTACAGAAATAACTGTACACTTGAAGTATTTCTTCATCTATGAAACTGATGGCTTTCCCATGATGCTTTATAATCTTATTTGAGAACCATGGGATTGGAAATAATTTGAAAATATTTTATGTAAATTGTGTTGGTTTTGAATTCATACAGCAAGCCGCGGCCACATGGAAATGATAATTTGAATAATTGTATTTCCCACAGTCTTCTAGAATTCAGTGGGAAATACAATTATTCAAATTATCGTTTCCATGTTGTCACGACAGGAAGTAATAAGAGCCAAAATTTATTGCTTATTTATCCTTGAAAATAGATTTTACTACATGGGAGTTTTTGTTGTTTTTTTCTCCCTTTCAAAAATCAAAATTTAAGTAGTATATGACTTAGTGTAGAAATCACAGAATTTTGAAAATGTGCACACAATTCACTTTTCCCCATAGCACGTCATACGCAGTTTTTAACTGTTTTTTTGACGTAAAATAAATTTTAAAAAAATAAAATAAAAGCCATATTCATACAGCAAGCCATAATCTTAATAGATTTAATCTTAACAGATTAAATATATTCTGATTTATTTATTTATTTATTTATTTACCAGTGCTTCTGAAGTATTGTACATAATAATTCTTAATGCTTTTGACAAAGAGCAACCAATATATTTTGTATATATATATATATATATATATATATATATATATATATATATATATATATATATATATATATATATTATAACACGCCACCTACTACCTTCCAGCCGGTGGCGATGAAGCGTGAAACTATGAATGCTCGTGAAGCGAGCTTTGAATTCTCAGGAAGCAGGATCTTTCGGGTATGAGAAAGGTCTGAACCCTTGACACAATGAATTATATAAAATTCTGGTAAAATGAGCATATATTCAGTAAAACAAATTATACAGTGGCACAAATATACAATAAGTATGTACTTTACGTAGATGGTCACTGCAAAGAAAACAGAAACAAAAGAACAGAAATAACACAACCATAAGAGAATGTATAGGCGTCACCTTGACTGCCTGATTACTTCAATACTCACTATTTACAATACTTTTGCTTTGACCTCCTTCTCAATTACTTCGTTTACCTCATTTAACTTTTGTTAATCTAAAATTTTCTCCGTGCACGGCCCTTTAAGTGATTCTCTACAACTATTCTTTTATAGACTTCACAGAGGTCAGCCTTGAACTGCGCATTTATTACAATGCTGTTAACTCTAACACAAGAATAAACGTGACACAAACGTTACTAAACCGTACCCTTTACAAAAATTATAGCAACTGATTATCCCTAACATCATACAATGGAAACAATACTTTCAATAAGATTGCTTTTACATTACATGAAAATTATAATTTGCTTTAGAAAAGTTGTACAAGGTATGGCATTCAAACGAATTTACTGGTGCGTACAGCGAATGAAATCAAAACTGCCGCTCATACGTTCGAAATATTTTCCCAGTAACTATTTGGAACTTTCACCTATTTTAGGACGCTACGCCTGGTGTTTAAAGCTACACAGTTTCCCAACAAATTGTCGCATAGAAGTTGCCAGTTCTTTACCTCGACATTTCCTTCCCGCTCGCCGTCAGTTAACCTTGGGGTTCGGCCGCTCGCAGTCCTCGCCACGTCACTTGACTGATTCGATGTCCCGCGGTTACAAGCTCTTCTTTCGCTCGATCTCAGGATGCCGCCACACGTCCAAATTCCAAACCTTTCTCTCGTCCTCGGGCTCGTACCATCGACGGATTGGTCCAAGTCCTTCTCGCCTACGCTTGAGTGTTGGAGTCGTCCTTCTGCCGCCTGCCGCGTACCCGTTGCTCGTGCTACCAGTTTTAAATAACTAACGTGCTTGAATTGATTACTTCTAGCACTCGGCCGACATACCACACTTTGAGCGTGCGTGGTCGTGGCGTACAAAATTAAATACTGGATTTCGTTCAGAGTCCTTCTGCGCGAATTTACTTCGATGATGAAACTATTTCAAGTTCGAGCAGTCACAACGCTTGCTTACTCGCGTAATGTTAGTGCAAATGCTGTACATGCACTTTGCTTCTGAATTCTATCACTTATTACCGCGTTTCTTAAATCAGCTTTACTTAAGCAAGTAAAATTATACTCCTGCACTAACCAATTACTACCGCTGAAGAATCTAGTTGAGTCGCCGTCGCTGTCGAAGTCGTAAGAGAGCTCTACCGAAGTGCGTCACGGTATTTATGCAACTCCGCCTGGGGAAAAATTTCTGGAGGGGTGAATTTTCTCCTCCTTCGCGCCCTCTCGAGAAAATATTATCCGCTAACTTTGGACATCGGAGTGCGAAAACCTGCGGGTAGATGTCGCCTTCTCGGACCATCGCTCCGTCTCGTACCCTATTTCTCAGTTCTTTGGTCTTTTCTAGTGGCTTATGGTGGCGTTACGGGTTCGTATAACCCCGTGACGTCACAATATATATATATATATATATATATATATATATATATATATATATATATATATATGTATGTATGTATTTGTGTATTTGTGTGTGGGAAGGTATGTGCGGACATATGCATATTTTGTGGATGTGTGCAAGTTTGAGTTTTGAATAGTAATATTAAATTGTAGCTATCAGTTTTAATTTTTCTTTCTTTCTTTTTCTTTTTTCTTTTCTTCCTTAGTTAAGAGTCTACATTTGGTGTATGCTTGTGCTCCATTCAATTGTAATTATTTATTTAATTGTTAATGTTTCCTAAATATTTTGGCAGGTGTCTTTGGTTTTGTTGTATTGGGAACTCTCCAGATACCATTTTATTACATTCATGTACCTCCTCCATATAGTGCAAATCCACATAACAGACTTGAAGACGTTCCTGATGCTTTTGTGCAAATGGGCCATGAGCCCCTTATTATTATTGCTGTGACAGGTACAGAACTCCTCAAATACAAGTATTTTATTGAGCTCTTAGAATGTATAATTAGGATTTTTTTGTACTTTTCTAAAATTATAAAATATATATATATATATATATATATATATATATATATATATATATATATATATATATATATATATATATATAATATGTGTGTGTGTTTGTATATGTATATATTGTTCTTGAAATTTTATTATTCTACTATTCATTTGTTTTAAAGACATCATTTATAGTTGTTTCTCAATTGTTTTTTCTTGATAGGCACTATATTAAGTATTGCATTCTTCAATTTTGCGGGAATTAGTGTGACTAAAGAGATATCTGCTACCACCAGAATGGTTCTTGATAGTGTTCGAACTCTTGTTATATGGGTCTGCACCTTGGGATTGAGATGGCAACCATTCCATTGGCTCCAGGTAAGAATGTCATGTTATTATTTTGAAAGTTGCTTTGAATGCCAAAAAGGTATTTACTTTCATTGTCTAGATGAGGGATTTATTTAGTTATTATTGTGAATAATATAAAAATATTATAGTATGCTACTGTTCAGTTATTTTCATATTAATTTTTTATTGTATTCGGTATACATATGTAGGAGACACACATGATTCACTGTGTCTACTGTAAAGTAATGAATGTGAATATCCCTTTTTTTTTTTCTGGCGGATTGGTTAAGGGAAATTTTGATAGTTTTCCATTGTCATTGGGCATAATGTTGAATATCACACTTTATAATCGTGATTTAAGACTTTCTAAAGAGTCCCATTTGCTCCTAGCCATTGCCAGTGTGCCTTTCACCTTAAGTCAAATGCTGAAAATGAAAAACAGGTTTTCTTGCATTTAATGGCATAATAAAATTCTCACAGATGATAAAGGAATTGGATGTCTGATGAAGTTTTTAATAATATGAGGAACTTTAGTCCTTCAACATAGATGATGATAAAGTTTGTGTGTTCATTTTTATTTACTGTAATGTACTTTTGATTTATTGTTTATATGTTTTTTTTAGGTTGTTGGATTTATCATCTTTCTCATTGGAATGTGTATTTATAACAACATATTATTACCAAAACTTATGAGCTGTATTCAGTGCCAAAGAAATGCTGAAGTACAAGATCAGGAAAGATTGATAAGTGCTGAACCCACAGGTCAGCCAACAGATGAAGTTCCTCAATCTCCACCTTGATTAAGCATGGAGAGACTGTTTTGAAGATAGCATAATTATAAGTGCATTTCTCTTCGAGCAAGCAATGTTGTCATTATTTAAGGGTCTTGAAATGTGTGTTCACTATGTTACTTAATACTGATGTTACCTTATTGATTCAAAATGAAAATAAATTGTAGGTATATAAATGTCCTGTCCTGGTCCTGTCTACCATGCATTCTTGTTGTGCCACTGTTAAATGTTTATACAAAGATGGGCATTATATCTCTTGTTGTATTCTGCATATTAGATGTGACATTTGTTCTTATTTTATTATATTGGAAACATGTAATTTTGATATAGATTAGCCTACTTCCTCCATTAAAATTAAAATAAATGTAAGAATTATCTAGAACAGTAAGGATATCCAGTTAGTTGATATGTTCAGAAAGCAAATGAAAAATATTTTATATGCCTTTAGTTGTAAAGGGTCTTAATATTAAATTGCAAGCAATTTTCCTGCATAAATTTCCACCATTGATCCGAGCCTCAAAAAAACAGAAAACTGTTATAAGTATTTAACATATTGTATGATTCCATGAAAAGCTGCAGAAGTCTCTTTTGTCAATAGAAATTTGTGTGTAAATGCACTTGAATTCATATTTGATATGTTTTTTGCTGCAGGAGTTGCTCATTACTGTTCTTCTATACTACAGGGTCTTTAATGGAGGAAGATTGATTCCATCAAAAAATTAAAATTTAATGTCTATGGTGACAAAGGCACCTACACCAAAATAGACTTTTTCTTGATTTCTTTTTTAAAATATATTTTATCTTGGTTTATAAAGATTTTATATAAGATTTTTATAAATTATCATCCTTGAGATGAATTCTTGTTTTTGCTGCCTTCGATATAGAAACAAATATTTGAATTTTTTTTTCATGGACCATGCTCTTCTAATAAAAATTTGTTTCAGTTGTCAGTTGCATTTGTTGCTTGAAATTTGTTGGTTTTTAACTGAAATTAATTGCAAATTAAAAGTATGGATCCATGTAATGTTTGTTTGTATGCTTAGACAATAGCTACTCGAGTCAAATGATTGTAAGTGTAAAAGTTGCTGGAAAGATTGAACAATTTAGCAAGATTTTATCTTGCACTTAATAACCATTTCTTAAGAGTTAACTGTTTGCATGGCTAATGCCGTGCAAGCTTTTGTTGAGAAAAATGTGGATATATAGAGTTAGTTTTTCAGAATCCAATACTCAAAGGACTTTAAAGGAAAACATAGTTCTACTTCATGAGAATGAAGTGTAAGAGAAATATATTTTACATTCCACAAAACAAAATTGTGTTTTGGAATTTTTTTGTGAAGTGCATTTGCACTTCACAAAGAGTATATTCATTTGAATATACTCTTAGAAATTCAAAATGAAATAATTTAAATACGTTTACACCCTGATATAACCAATATAATGTTTTGGACTAATTTCATTAATTCATAAAATATATATTTGTAATTAATACATTGTTCAAAATGAAAGTAAATTATTCATCAAAACTAGTTGAAATTAGAGAGACTTTAAAACTAGGGGCGTGTTGTACCTGTTCATACTGAAGACTGGAAGTATTTTTTGATGAATTTTTGGAAAATTGTGCTTTAGAAATGTTTGAGATATAAAGCATAAAAATAGCTGTATTATAAGTTATTTATGTTGAAATAAACAAACATTGATCATATTTGTTCATTACTACCATTTTTGTTTTAGATATTTCATATTTTCCTCAAAAACTACCTGAAAAAAATAGATAAGGTGACTGTAAGTCATGAGCATAAGATTTTCCATACGCTAATTATAGACCAGTTGGTAAATAGTATATTAAGTTTTTGATCTCCCAGACCCTGAGCTAAATCCAGGCAACCAGAGAAAACATAATTTTTGTGACATTTTGCAGGTTTTTGTCTATATTTCTTTGACCTAGTGATAAAATTATCTACCACTTTTGTGTAAAATATTTCTTTTGAAACCAATTACCAAGTGAGCTACAGCTTTGAAAAAAACACGCTATTTTCTCATTTTCAAAAACTTGTGCAAAAATACACTGTTTATGATATTAAAATCAACTTGTAATAAATATAATTATTGTTACATGAAATATTTGTTGGGTAAACATTACCTCACAAATATACCCATTGGCAAAAATCTTAATATTTAAAAATAGTGGAAAACTGAAATGGGAACCTGCTGAGGAAAAAGTGAAATAATGCAGAAGAAACGATTTGTTTTTATCTTATTTTTTAATCTAGATTCTGTTATGTTTGATCCACAAACTAAATAAAACAAAATGGTCACTTCTGTTAAGAGCAATAAAACAAAAACCGAACTGGCAAGATTGGCTCTCATTACCCGGTCACCTGGGTAATGAGAGTCATAGCAAACTTAATCTATACTAATGACATAACTTTAGTTGCCTTAATGAAAGTGCGACATAATACCATTCTTTCCGCTCGTGTTGAGTATCGTTTAGTTTTATACATTAGAAAAATATTGTTTCCTAGCACAAAATTTGCGAATAAAAGACTGTTCATCATCCCAATCTACAGTCCAGTTGTGCTACACTATTTACAAGATATGATAGTGTCGTTTGATTCTGTGTCAGTGAAGCAAAGAAACAAATGATTTTTGTGCAAGAATCGTCACTTTTGTCTATGTAAATAAAAATGAATCGCCGAAATGTATCTTCTGGACGACTGCACCAAATTGGGAACCATGAACCGGGGCGAATAGGGACGCAGGTGTGAATAGGGACATCAGTGTAGAAAAAACTTCATCTCTCACAGATATGATGTTAAATAATGTATTTTGGAAGACTTCTGGTGAATAAAATTTGTGTGAGATTGTAGTTCTTGACAGTTGTTTGTATTAATTTTGGAATAATTTCAGTGGTTGGGAATATTATTGAAGTTGATTAGGTGTTTCACTATTGTAGTGTTCATGGCAAAACTTACTCTTCACAAGCAAGACATGTTGATGAAATAATTTCAAAATATTTCAAGTAAATAGTGGTTCTATTTCTAAGTTATATGCATTAATTTTAATGTTGTAATATTCATTTTGAAAAACCTGTTGAATATTTTCTCTCAAACTAATTTTTTTTGACGTTTAGGGGTGAATAGGGACAACTTGGTTAGAGAGATTGTTGTCACAGGTACATCACCCAAGAGGACCTAGCAAATGCATTGCAAGCCCTTAGGAGAAGGATGTCACTTTCAGCTGCTACAGAGAAGTTGCAAATGCCTAAATCTGCGTAGTAGCAGAACAGTAAAATGTCAGTTCAAATTGTAAACAGAAAAGTGAAAGGAGGTCAAACAGCTCTTGGTGAATCTTGTGAGAAGAAGATTGTGGATAGTTTTGTAAGATGTGGAAGATGGGGTATCCAATGTGTACCTTCGATTTGCAGAGTTTTGTTAAATATCATTTGGACAGGGAGGGGAAAGTAATGAAGCAGTTCAAGAACAACTTTCTGGGGTCAGATTGGGCTCAGTCTCTCATAAACAGGCATACGGATAAAATTACTCTTGCATTTTTCAAAATCTGATATAGGGAAGAGCTAGAGTCACTCCACAGGATATTGCACATTATTTTGAAGAATTGAAACAAGTTGTTAGCGGTGTTCTAACAGTAAGATGAAGATGCATGCTTGAGTGAGGTAATGCATTGGATGTTTTGGATTTAATGTATTTTATTTTATTAAAAAGTAATTTTGTGTTCCTATTGACCCCAATGTCAGGTAGAATAGGGTTTTGAACTTTTATTTATGACTGTCTCTATTGACCCCATCCTTGGGTTTAATAGCAATTACGGTCATTAGTAATGATATCTTAATGATATTAGGTTCCAAAGATAAGTGATTAAACCTTTCACTTTCATGAATAAAATATTTATAACATTTTGTATTACTAGTTTTATAACAACAAAAAGACTTGTAATCGGCCCGTATTCACCTCGTTTTACGATCATTCTTTTGTGTGTACATACACAAAAGTGTGTGTTCGTTATTGTCAGGACAGAAAGGACTAGAAAATTTTTTAAATCTCAAAATATGAGAAGTGAGTGAGTGAATGAATGAGACAGAAGACTGAGAGATCTTCAATATATTAACAAAACATTGACAGATTGACGTTCAGTTGTTCAGCTAGCAGTTGATAACTTCAAAAATATTGACAGGATTGACATTATTTCATAAACAATTACCGTTTCTTTCGCAACAGCAAACCGGTATTTCGTGTGTTTAGAGATTTATCGTTGAGTTAGTGAGAGAGGGCGGCATGCGGGGGTTCGGCCTGGGAGGGGTTGACTGGAATGGATTGACTTGAGAGGGGTGGGGTAACAGAGAGGAGAGGGCGGGAAAGGGGGATGACTTGAGAGGTAGGTGTGGTGGGATAGGGGGGCGGGGTGGGAATTATTGACAAACCGTTTGGTTTCCTTAGTCGGCGACTTTAGACTACCCGTGTTAAGTCGAGGCGGGCATAAATAGTGAAAACACGTGTTTCAGGATTTTCAAAAATATTTACGAGCAAAAAGAAAATGGCGGTACGATGTTCGCCGGGTCAGCTAATAGCTAATGCAAATCGATGAGCTCTCTGGGGAAGATTGTGATAAATGGCTTGTAGAGCTCCGTTTAGGTGAACTACCCCTCCTTGCTTTCACAGTTTGTTTTTCTTTTTTGCAGTAAAAAAATCGGATTTTTTTTCAGCGTATTCTGCCTTTTCTTCATTGAGTTTATTGAAGATTGAAGCAGTTAAAATCTCCGAATGCTGTTTCTTACGAACACTTTTGAGGGGTTAGTAGACCTAGCCTAATTTTGACACAGGGGAGATCGAGAACAAAACCTTATGTACAAAAAGCAAAGGTATAAAAGTATCTGCCACATTTACCGCTCATATTACCGTTGTTGTTTTCCCTCTTTCTGCGCTTGTCTAAGCTCCAATTCTTTTGTGCTCCTAGCCAGAACGCACTTTTTTGGTTTATTACCAGTGGTCATACTCGTTTCGTCGACGTTAAAAATTGCAGATACAGTAAATCCTTGTGTCACATTTTCCATATAACGAAAGAATCGACCCACTTTTTCCTTGTTGAAACTCATAATGCGATCGAAAGTAGTGTTTGCTTTTCGATGGGCAACATTGAGATTTATTTATTTCCTTTTCTTTCTTTCTTTTTTTCTTTTTATTTTTTCCTTTTCCTTTTTTCCCTTTTCTTTTTCCTTTTTCTTTTTTCTTTTCCTTTTTTCCTTTTTCTTTTTTCCTTTTCCTCTTTTCCTTTTCCTCTTTTCCTTTTCTTCTTTTCCTTTTTCTTTTTCAGCTACTACACACTAATACGCAAGTAAACGGAACTGCTAACGACTGTGGTCGTAAAACATGTTGCTAAATGTTAGTTAGTTCGCGAGCTTCTTTTCTTGAGCTTCGGCAAATATGGTTAGCCTACCTATAGCAGAACAAGTTTGTAATCCCCCTTTGATCGCTCTCTCACTCGCATCGCGTGCCAACCGGGGGGAGGGGGAGGGAGGGGTCTGAATTTATAAGCAGTCTGTTGTCTGTGCCCAATGCGCAGTAAGTGTCAGCTATCCAAAGCAAAACAATTTTAGCTGTCCAAACAAACTACGACTGATATTCAGTAAAAGAAACATGGATAGGAAGCGTCGCCCCTGGTCCTCAGACCTATCCTTTTTGCCTTTGAGTGCTGTGCACCGTTAGACCGGGGCCCAGCCAGAAAAATCCACGTATGATGAGATCAAAGCTAAAACTTTTTGAGAAGTTAGCCAGTGTTATGAGGAACAGGGAAACGCCTGGCGGCCTATAGGTGTCGGCGTTGCGCTGCCCAATTTTTTAATGTGTCGAAAGAAAATATGCCATTGGAGAATGAGTACACAGCTAATTCTTGTTGCATAATGTTCGTTAGCCAAAGTGTGAAGGAATTGTATGCCATACCAATGCGGTGGCGCAAACTCTACGCTGCATTGAATTCAAAGTGTCATTTTTTTTCGGACAGCTCTTGCTCGACTCTCTTTCTCTCGAGATCATGCACTCGACCGTCCTTCGCAGCCGGTTGGGGACTCCCGGCACCAATATGACACCAATATGGTGTCACAAACTCTACGCTACATTGAATTCAAAGTTTCATTTTTTTAATCCGCGATTTTTTTCGGACAGCTCTTGCTCGACTCTCTTTCTCTCGAGACTTAAAATGTAAAAAGAATTCTTTTTAAATGAAAAATTATTTTATTTTTTATTTTTATTCCATTGTATTGATATATTAAATAGTACTGATTGTAAGTATAGTAAATAGTTGTTGTTAGTTAGTTTGCAAAACGTCGATTTTAAATTTCTTTTCGAATTCTTTGTTTGTCTTTAATATTTCAAAAAATGTATTGTTTTGTCTGTCTAAAATTATTACCAATTAATCAATTGTTACTTTTCAACCAATTAATCCTTTAATTGAAATTGTATTTTCTTTCGATTATAATTAAATAATTACAATTAACTGAAAGAGTTTTGCTATCACTAAGCGCTGCAACTTGAAAGGCTCCCACAGACCGGCGCGGTACATCCGCAGCGGGTGCGGCGCGGGAAATTCCGAGCTCGACGCGGCCGCGGGACCGTTCACACCGGAGCATCAATTATGAGCCAGCATTTGGTGACGGTTGGCAAGGTCGCTTGATTCAAAGAGGAGCGAAACTTCTCGAACTCGGGTGGACTTCCACGAAACTCGAGATGCAGCGGAAGACACGCGTTACGTCTGGCTGCGTTACAAATTTCGCCGCCGATTAAACGCTGGCAATTCGTTGCCGCGACGCTTGCCTGCCTCGCAGCTCGGAACGGGCTCATAAGGCAACAAGTGACGCAAAGCTTCTGCTGCGGCCAATCCGCGTAGGCTGCGGATCTTCCGTTTCGGTCTGTGGGAGCCTTGAATCCCGTACATGCGTTGAGTGGCAGAGCTACCGAGCGTCCGGCGGCAGTCGAGCGGGCGAGCGCTCGGCGGGCATGGGAGTACATCTCGCAACAAGCCGAGAATTTCACAATAGGTAAGAGTGACCTAGTCGAGTGCACCTACCTCAAACTCCTACGACCGCTAGTGTCTCACCTGGAGGAAGACGGCCGAGCCTTTGTACACGAACGCCTCCGGATCATGGTGATCGCCCTGAAGAAAGGGTGGCGGGTGGCGGCGCACAACGCGCCCGAACACGACTTGTTCGGCTGAACTATTAGCCGCGGTCGCGGTCGCGGTCGCGGTCGCGGTCGCGGTCGCGGTCGCGGTCGCGGTCGCGGTCGCGGTCGCGGTCGCGGTCGCGGTCGCGGTCGCGGTCGCGGTCGCGGTCGCGGTCGCGGTCGCGGTCGCGGTCGCGGCAACGACGGCGGCCGCTGCGTCCTAAGCGGCGCCGCCGCCGTCACCCCGCACTCTTGGCCGCGCCGGTGCCACCGCGCTATACAGCGCCTGCTATACAGTGTTAGCGTTTATTTGTAACTAATTCTAAGACAATCGCTCGCAGGAAATGTGGCCTCAACATGACTTTTTACCATCCCGATCTCAATTCCATCGAATTAGTTTGGAGTTACTTTAAGATTCGTGTTGCTAAACAAAGCATCGGTACCCCTCAGCGAGTTAAAGAAAATGTGTGCCGAACATTATTTTCTGAATATTGCTCATATCAATGGTAGAAGTGTTGTGAAGATGTGAAGAAACAATTTTCTTCATATATATATATATATATATATATATATATATATATATATATATATATATATATATATATATAAAATGACATATATAAAAAAACATGACCACGGAGGAAGAAGTGGCCAAAAAAAGACATAAAACAGTTCAGAAAAATTATTAATTGTTCACTCATAAAAAGGTAATGTAACTAAAAATTGAAGTAAAATAAAATTTGATTGTGTATGTTTTGTCCATTTCTACCCTGCATCGTGCATATTTGGCTATTTGATAGTGCATGTTTGCATTCATATTTTAGCAATTGATAGTGTATGAAAATCCTGTTTCTAGTCATGTACAATTTTTTGAAAATTTTAAATTTTCGAAGTGAGTCAAAATTTACAATTTTAAGAAATAACAAAAGCAAACTAAAAGAGGCTCCAATTTTTATCTTTACATTTTTCGTAGGGGTAGTGCCAAATGTACACTTTACGATGACATAAATGCCATATTGTTCAATTTTATTTTCAAAAATTACAAATATATAATTTTTTTGACTTGTCTGTCAAGTCGTTAATATTTACATTAGCGGCAATTTGTTCACATTATTGTACTTTAAATATGTTGTTCTAATAAAACCCTCTCCATTTTCTCAAAAATGCCTCCAAGTATTTGCTTCAAACTTTTCCAACGGACAGTGCTAATTGTACTGTTTAATATGACGAAAAGTTGATTTTGATGTATTCTTTTGTTTTTTCAAAAATTACACAAATAAATCTTTTAAAATATCTCTTAGGCCATTAATATGCACTTTTCCAGCGATTTGTATACATTACTGCATTTGTGAGTGGAAGTGACTTCAAATGAAGTTTTTTCAAAAACTCAGTGGATTGCTGAGGAAAGAAGCTTAAAATTTCATTTACAGTTTAAACGCAAATTACAACGCAACATTAAATGCAATTTTCTTAAAAATCGGCTTCAATTTTTTCAATGAAAATTTCTATTTAGGACGAGGTTTTAACCTTCTTCAATATTCTTGAGTTAATATTTCGGTTCTACTATTAGGAAACTGAAACGTTGAAAAAATGTCAAAAAATGTACTTTGGGCGACGATAAATGGCAGCTGGCAAGAGGATGGGGCGTGACCGTAAAGCCAGTCCTCACGAGGGAAATTAGAAAACTTTACTACGAGAAAGTCTGTGCCGTTCTATGGCACCAATCGTTACATAATGAGGAGAAAATTTAAAGAAAAAACTTCAAGCGGTTTTTGAAAAAAAATTCCGTTTTGTGCAAAATTATATGAAAACTTGAATATGAACTTATTTAAAGATCCGTCTTTAACACAGAGATTTCATTAAGGAAAAATCTCTTCAATGCTATCTTCAATATTATAGTTGTTGGGAGACGCCGGAATAATTGCACTTTTGCAATTTTCAAAAAATCTTATTTTAACGGACATGAGACGTGCATTGTTCTCTAATGCGTCGTGTATGCTATCCAAAGACAAAGTTTGTTCACAAAACATTTGGTGCCATTTTTGAGAAAATTTTGAAATTATTTTTGAGGCTTCATGTAAAGTACCCTAATAAATCGAAATAAGTATTCGTTTGAATCTCCCAAAGCCCCGAGTTCGTTCAGATCGAACCGGAAGAAAATTGGCTGAACGAGGTATACGTTTTGTCGTCAATCGATTTTTCGGTTGAAGGACCCATAAAACATGGATTCAGGCTATACCACGGGGTAGAGGATTTTTTCCAAACTTAGCAACAGGATTTATCCACGTACGTTACGAGGGCCTGGCAATGAATGTTTTTCTGCCGGAAATTCGCTTTTTTGCGGGGCTCGATTACATAACTTTGTAAATAATTAAAATTGGAGCAGGTTTTGAGAAAACCTCATAATTTGCATTAATTTCAACCAGAAATTTAGTGAAAACTGAACCTTTCTACGAAAATGAGACCTCCAAGCGTCATTTATGCTATCCGATGACAAAGTTCTTCTTCTTATCTTCAAGTATTTAGGCATGATGCCTGTTACGCCGCTTAGTACTGGTCCTTCCAACGCATTCTTGGACGTCCTACGTTTCTCTTTCCTCTTGGTTGATAATTTGCCATTTGTTTAGGAATGCGGTCGTTGTTCATTCGCAACAGATGTTCTTGCCAAGAGAGTCTGTAGTTAGTGACTTTCTCTATGAGACATTCTACATTTAGCTCATTTCGGATTTTTGTGTTCCTTTGTCTATCTAGGAGACTATATCCCGCTACCGCTCTAAGAAATCTCATTTCTGCTGCCTGCAGTCTTGAGATATCTTTTTTGTCATTGTCAACACTTCACTCCCATATAAGCAAGTTGGTATTGGCATAACTTTATAAAATTTGATGAGAGTGTCTCTTCTCACTTTTGACAAAGTTTAATCAGAAAATTTGCTGCCATTTTGGAGAAAATTTTGAAGTTATTGCTAAGGCTTCATGTGAAGTACTCTCAAAAATCAAAATATCCATTTAAAACTCGCAAAGCCTTGAATTCTTTCAGTTCGATCGAGGAATATCAATTTTGCAGAAAATCAGCCGAACCGTTGACCACGGACGGGCGGAGAAACAGACGTTTTGCCGTGAATTTACTTTATTTATTTATTTATTTATTTTACGTCAAAAAAAACAGTTAAAAACTGCGTATGACGTGCTATGGGGAAAAGTGAATTGTGTGTACATTTTCAAAATTCTGTGATCTCCACACTAAGTCATATACTACTTAAATTTTGAATTTTGAAAGGTCGAAAAAAAATCTCCCATGTAGTAAAATCTATTTTCAAGGATAAATAAGCAATAAATTTTGAATTTTGAAAGGGAGAAAAAAAAACAAAAAAACTCCCATGTAATAAAATCTATTTTCAAGGATAAATAAGCAATACATTTTGGATCTTATTACTTCCTGCCGCGACAACATGGAAACGATAATTTGAATAATTGTATTTCCCACTGAATTCTAGAAGACGTGCACAGAAAATGAAGTTACATTTATGTCCAGAAGCAAAACAAGGGGCCATCTCAGCATTTGCTCAATGGATCAGGGAAACTGGACAAAAAACATGATCGAGATGGGGTATCGAGATGGGGTACTTTTCGGTATCATAGCCCCACAAAACGTGGATTCTGACTACACAACGTGTTTGAGGAAGTAATTTACTGCAAATAAGTACAGGATATATTCACTTCAATAACAGAAGACCTGCATTATTCTCGTAAGCGTCTCACTCGTGGCACATAGCGAAGTCTCTAGCCATTCACCACTGACGTTCGAGTTCGATTCCCGTCGAATCTCATGTGAAATTTGTACCAACAAAACGTGTTTGGCTGCTTCACAAGGGCTAGTCCAACCCCTGTGAAGTGTCCTAAACCCTGCCCCTATCCTTATTCCTTTCCAATTCTGGCCGCTGTGTAGTAACGCAGGAGGCGCGTACGCGTACCTGGTGGTTCTCTTGACAACTGACTGCAACGTGACGCGCGACATGACAGAAAGTTAATGAGGGAATACTCCACACGTGCGCAATGTAATGGAGGATTACTCCCCAGCGCAAAGCGTTCAACGCCCCTCAAGAGGCTTGGAGACGCGTTGAATCAAAATAGTAGACGCAACAAATTTAAAAAAATCACATTGTGATGTCAATCGATTTTTCGGTATCACCCACAATATATCGAATGTAAATATACACGAAACTACATCACGTGAAAGTAATTTACTATACAGCAACAAGATTTATTCACTTTGTTGTTTACAGGGCCCGACAATGAGAGGTTCTTTTTGCCAGAAAACATTTCTTACATAATTATATATCTTAACATACATTAATATGCATTTCCTTCTTTGCATGATTTCCTAACTTTCTCTTCTTATAAAGTATGTGCGAAAAAGTAAAAGGAGTTAACTTAAAAAACTATATTTATAGTCAATGGCGCACCCAAAGGTTGGGGGAGGTATGAGGTGCCCCCAGAAGCCAATGAGCATTTTCAGAAATATAGCTTTTCTGAAAAATATATATATATATATATATATATATATATATATATATATATATATATATATATATATATATTAAGTTACATAATACATGTACATTTTATGTGCAGCATAAAAGAAATATTCTTGATAAGAAAACATCAAGATGTTTGATTGTTTTATCTGTAGCCCCTCCCTCTCCACTGTAGGTTTTTCTACTGTTTTAAAAAAATCTCCTAAATCTGTTGATTCTGATTTCTCTATCAAGAATCTATTTTGTTGGAAGTTTTCTTCTTGGGAAGTCAAAACATTGACAAAGTATACATTGAAATAACAGTTGAATTGGAAATGGGGTCTTTTTATTAGTAACAATATATACTTATTTATATAAACTTAAAGGCTCTTCTCTTCAACATACATATAAGAGGTTCTAATAGTATATAAAATAGCAAAGAATGTATAGTAGTATATAAAATTAGCAAAAAATGAAGTTATTGTTCATGACACAAGGGTAATATAAAATGTTATTACAATTCTGATAACATTTTTCAAAATACTCCAGTTTAACATGAGAAAAAATTTACACGATTACACATACAAAATATTAGAATTGAAGGGCTTGAGATCTAAAAGCTCTGTGCCACATTTTGGCAACCATTGAGATATTAATATCTACACAACACTTCTTCAAATAGTAGATCTTAGTATATTTTGACACCATATGGCAGAGTAACACAGTGAAATTTGTTATACATTCCTTGTTACTTATAGTTACACTGTAGACTAGACACATTTTGCCCTAAAACTCATTTTTAGTCTAATGTGGCTGTAGTAGAACTATTCTCCCTCAAGATCAATTAATTACCTTATTATCATATACTACATAAAATAGAATTGTGTTTTAGATAAGAACACTTTTAAAAAAGATATAACATATGTTCAGAATAATTAAAAGCAATAAAAATATGCAGATTCAAACTAAACATTATTAATTAATTATTGTCTCCTTCTGAAAATAGCCAATTAAAGAGTAGAATCAAGGGTGTAGATAAAAGATTTCAGAAAAATTTCACACACTTCAGGTCAAAATATTCACAAAAGGGCAAATTAAATCCATCCTGAATGAAAAGTGTGGAGTTTAACAGATAATAGGAAATGTTGCTCCAGCCATTTAATTAAGAAATATGAGCTTGAAGTCTTTCAGGTAACATGCGCAAAACACTAAAAGTGCCATGACCAGTAGACCTACTATCAATATTACATTGTTGGACAGCTGATAAAAACAGCTTAAAAGGAGGAATATTAGATGGAGTCATTACATGCATCCCCATATTGTCTGCCAAGTGATGATGACTCATGGTTTTTTAAATGTTGGAAACAATCCGTTTTTATCAATTTTGATTGTGCAGTAACAAAGGAAATTCTATTTGAAGTTGTGACCAAACTGTATTCAGCAAGATATACAGTTGTTTCTATTACCACTGACTTAACATTAAAAAGTGTAAAACTGTGGGATTATCTGGGGGTGAACTTTGATTGTTGTCCCTTCAATCATTCAGTTAAAAGAGAATCCAAAATATTTTTGCAGATCCTCATCTTTTGAAGTTACTTGCAAATCGTTTTTTTTTTTTTTGGAGTGGTTTAATTATTGATGGTTCTCACAGAAATAGGAATGTATGGAAAATATTCTGACATTTAACCAAAGTGTCCTGAAAATTGCAATCAAAGTTACAGAAAATTATTTGATACTGAGGGGCAAGACAACAGATTAAAACTGCTGCACAGCTGTTTTCCAACTCTACAGCAAATGTAATTTAATAATGTGATGCCCAGATAATGAATATAACTGGTTCGAGACAGCACATGTGTTGAAGGCTGTCAACAACTGGTTTGATATCTTAAATTCATATTAAAAAAATAATTAATTTAATATAGTATTAATAACATTCAACAAAATAGTATGATGGTACAAATAAACAATCACAACAGAATGAGGGGAGCCAATAGTCGGTGACTGGAACCTTTTCAGAAGGTAATATCACTCACACAACTCAAACACAAACTAAACAAAGGCACCATGTCAAATAAGAAAATTTTCATTTTTGGGGATGTTTTCCTAGAAAAAATTACCAAGTGCAATTGCCCACCATTTTCACACCTGAAATAGCTCATGAGAAGCAAATTGAAGCACTTTTTCATCGTCAAAAGATAGTTAAAATACTAAAATTAAGGCTAATTCTCATTCCTATGTTATTTTCCTGGTTTTAAACCATTAACAAATATATTCAGTACTTGATGAGAAATGTTGTTCAGGATGAAATAGCAAATTTTTCTTTCGTAAAGTACTCTATTCCTGAATTATTTAGATAATACTGATGTAATATTATTTTCTACAACATGAATACATTTGAAAATTTCCAAGGAAGTATCAATTACTGCTTCCATTTTCAGGAAAGTACAAGTTACTTTAAAAAATAAAAATGAAGCATTTATTGTGAAAATAAACATTTAAAACAGTAAACTTACTTTCTTTTCTCTTCAGTTATTATTAAAACAAACAGTTTCACTTATTTTTGACCTCAAGAATAATTTTTTTTAGTGCATAGTTTTTGTAGTATTTTTTGATGATATTTCGGCTACAACTTTTAGCCATCTTCAGACCTGTTTTCAAATTGTACAGTTTAACAATTTTTAGTACATAATTTTTTATATATTTTACATTAAACATCTGTTGACAGAAGCTTACAATACCAGTTAAAATATATTTTATAGTAAAATATAGTAAGATTCCAACTGTATTTTATAAGGTAAGCTTCTATCAACAGATTTTTATTGTGAAATGTATTAAAAATTATGTACTAAAAATTGTAAAAATGTACAATTAAAAAACAGGTCTAAAAATGGCTAAAAGGTGTAGTCGAAACGTCATTAAAAATACTACATGTAACAATAAACACTAAATAAATTTACTCTCGAATGTCAAAAATAAGTGGAACTGTTTGTATTAATAATAATTTTAAACAGTAACAAGGTTGAAATTGATGTTCATATGCCACCTCAGGAATAAATTACCGCTCATCTCCTGTTATACCCAGTGAAGGCGGTGCGGATTGATTGACGATCGATTGACGAAAAACGAAATACGTACATGGAAAGATCACATGGTTTTGAAAATAAAATGAATACTTTAAGATGCAATATAAAAAAATGCTTCATATATCTATTTCAGTTACTTGTAACAGCGTGATGATGGTCATTCGGAATCTGGTTGCATTTAAAATTCCCGCTAATATTGTTAGGCAACCTGATGTATGAAGCTCATTGGCTGATGCCGAAGGGGCTGTGCAACAGAAGACTCAGCTTTGGTATTGGAGACTTGGTGGGGGTATATACGAAAAATGGCGGCAGCTCCACATTTGAACTTCAGCGACATCACGCGGTATATGCAGGAACCTATCTAGGCTTTTTTTCGGCCAATTATGACGCGCGTACTTGACCAACGCTATCTACACATTAGTATTTGTGAGTACGTATAGATGGCGTTAAATTGACATATGACCTGGCTGGCCATTAGTCGAAGATGCATTGAAAGGTTCACCCATTGACCGTGTAATTTCACTGAAGTTGTGGTGGGTCGATTTGCTGCCGACGCTTTTCTCACATCATCAGTGTTGAATATCCTTCGTACAATTTTCATGGCAATAGCACGCCCACGTCCAGCATCATGTGGAAAACGTAGAACGATTCGACTCTTATCGATCTATCGAGGTTGAGGTATGTGGCGATATATGTCGACCCTTTCGGAGTCTTTAACATGGCAGTATTCACAGACGAGGCGCTAGAGCGGTGCTGAGCGGTTTGGGTGGTGGAAGGACTAGTTGAACACAATCGTACTCGTGGTGTTTGAACATGACGTCCAAATACGAATCGACTAACTCTGTCAATAGCAACGAAGAGCCAACAAAGCCAAAGAATGGAACGTCATTCATTTATGTTTTGACATTTCTTAGTACAATCGGTGGTTTCTTATTTGGCTATGATACAGGTGTTGTATCTGGCGCTATGCTTCTCATTCGGTAAGTATAAAATATTGTGATGTTACCCAAAATCACTCAATTTAATATTTTTTTTAAATTTCGTACTGTGTTACTTACATTGCTTCATAACCACACTGTCATTAATGCTCCTGGAGTTTATATCTTCAGCATGAAAATTTAAGAAAATATAAGTTATTTTGTCTTGAAATGTCTGCAACGTTTCATTTTCGTGTAGACAAATGTATGTACATAATATTTTATTTAGATAATTTTCATGGACAAATCCGTCGCACGTTTCTTGTCATTTTATATTAGTTTACGCAGTTTCTCCTTTGTTGCTATCGCCGTCGTTGTTTTCTATATTTTCGATGTGCTTGTAAATGTCTCCAATATTTTGTAGCTTGCTAATTACACGTAAGCGTGATCGACATAGTTGATTTCTCATGAGTGTGCGCCTTGACGATTCTATGACTTAAATGTAATGAGAAAGATTGTTGCATTCCGCTCTATCTGTACCATGCGCGCATTTTGCCTGTGTTGGTACGATGGTATTATTGTATCGGCTGTGATGGCAGTCCTGTCGATGAACATTTTTGGAATAACGTACCATGACATTATAAATTATTTTTCCAGAAAGACTAATGTTTTATGAATATTTTGCTATCTTATTCACGTACAGCATGTGCATATCTATAAATTCACGTACAGCATGAGCTAATTATTAAACTTTTAAATTACATCAATGTAATACGGGAACATTTAATGGTGATTTCTCATCATAAGAAATATAATTTTCTTGCGGACTACCTAAACCACTACCCTAAAAAAAGAAGAAAAATAAAATAAAATAAAATAAAATAAAATAAAATACTGGAGCTAAAACTGCACATACTCATTATTTGTAACTATTGTCACTTTCAAATATTCAAATAGTTCAAAAGAAATGGAACCTGCGCCATTTTTATAACCGTGCTCTATTTCAGAGAAAAAATAAAGAAAAATAATCGAACCGGTTTGAAGAAAAAAAATAAAAATGCCTATATTTCAAGCAAAATTGTACGAAAACCTGCTCATACTTTCGGAATATTGTACGTGACCTTATTTAAAGATACGTATTTTAAGACCAGATTTCATTAAGAAATTCAAATAATTTCTATCTTCAATATTATTGTTGCGCAAACCGACGAAAAAAATTGCAAAAACATTTGCAATTTTCGAAAACACAGATTTCGACGAAAATGAGACCTGTACCATTTTTGTAGATGTCCTTTGGTTCTATCCGAGAAAAAAATAACCAAAAAATTTGAAGTCAATTTTGAGAAAATTCTAAAAATGTGGAGGCTGCATGTAAAGTACCCCGAAAAATCAAAATATCCGTTTCAAATTCGCAAATCTACGAATTCGGCCAGATCAATCGGGGAATATCAGTTTTTGAGAAAAGTTTCAACGTTTTAGGCACTAGCGTTGACCACAGGGAGAGAGACCGGTAGACATATAGGCAGACTTTTTTGCCGACAATCGATTTTTCTGTATCAAGCAACCACAAAAAGAGAATCTGACCACACAACTTGTTATCGCGAAGTGAGTTATTACACTGACGGACAGAGACGGGCAGACGGACGGAGAGACGGACAGACTGACGGGGAGACTGTCCGACAACATTACTTTCTCGAGAACCACACATTACCTTCTCGAGTATGTTGTGTGGTTCAAATACTCGTGGTCCATGATGCCCCCAAACTTTTTTTGGCTTTCTGTCGGTGAACAACACCGCCGCTTTAATCTTACTCAAGATTTTCTCCAAGTTGATATTCCTCGACAGTTGATTTTGTGGTTCCCCGAGTTTGAAATGGATATTTTAATTTTGAATTGTACTTTACATTGAGCCAAGCGACATTGTCGAAATTTTGCCAAGAATGAAGATTTTTATTTTTTTGCTCGAAAAGAACAATGAACGCAACCAATAAATATGTCACAGGCCCGAATTTTACTGAAACCTCTGGGTTTTTGAAAATTGCAAAAATTAAAAACTTTTTCAACTTCTTTTATCAACCACCTTTTTGGACATAGATTATTTTCTTCTTTTGGACATAGGTTATTATGCAATCTGTTCACTAAAATTGGTCTTTAAAAATTGTCATGCACAATTTTTTAAAATAGTGCATGCAGGAAATAGTGTTTAGTGAAAGTTTAGGGTAATTTTGAGTGAATTAGAAAAACAAATTAAGATACCCAAACAAGACCCAAACAAGATTTTTTCGAAATCTCGCAAATTTTTACTTTCTCTCCTTCCTACGTACTTACATAGTAAAGAGAGAATTGTTTCATGAATACTTTAAAAAAGTATTAATAAGCTCAGAACGCACGCACACAAATGTTGCGAATGTATTCGGACGGCGCAATATGACAATGCATTCGTGTTCCGGCAGAGCCCTTGGCGGCGTATAGTGGCAAATGGTACAGAAAAAGTGCAGACCATAGAAACCCAACTTTTGGCTTTTATACTTCTAGTTTGGGATTTTGACGTTTCTGTACAGTTTCTATAAGAGATCTTTACGAAAACTGTACTGTGTAAAAAGGCTTGTAAGGTCCTTTTACAAGATGGACTTTGCGTGCAGATTGAACGTTCAGAAAGCGTGCTGTTCAGACTGCATGGTTTCTGATAAAAACTTTTGAGCCTGTTCGATTTTTCATACAGAAAACGTAGTTTGACTACAGCGTCTCAAGCGGCAGAATCGTTTCTTAATGGAATTGTTTACGGCGGAATTCGCCCATCCTTTTGCTTTTTGTGTTTAGGTTAGTTGCTTGATTGATTATTTTGTGTTTTCGGGGGGGTGAACGGCTAAGGTCATTTGTCCCGTAAGTGTGATGCATTGTCTTACCTCGATGATCTTCTCCCGCTGAATGGTGAGTTCTGTTACCGCCACGTAAATTCTGTCGCCTACACGTCGTATAGTGGGGTTCTCCCCTGCTAGGTATCTCCCATCAGCGGGGCACCTCCTCAGCCGGAACAAGCTCCAAGTATGGGACACAATATATAAGGGAGAAGTGTGTGTTAATGTATGTAAGTATGGGGTGAAGATTGGACAAGGAGGAGGAAGGAAAGATCGCGATTCCTGGCCCGTTTCTTAGGGTACTGCTCCGGCATTAGCCTGGTGCTGATCGGAAAACTAATGATCACAGCAGCCAGCCACTAGAATTCTCCTCAGTCAGCGGCTGAATTCGATGTAGCTATCTAGCTAGTGACGAAATTCCTGGCAACGTCAGGACGAACCCTCTCTTCCGCAACAAGACTTCCTCCATTCTGAGCGTTTTTCTGTGCTCCCGCTAAAATCTTCGCAGTCTCTCTCAGTCTTTGTCTCTCAATTATTGTAGCAACAACGATGGCGGTCTCTTTGTTTTTCCTCCATGTTTCAGTAATACTTAAAAAACTATTAAATAGCTCATAATACAGGTACACAAATGTTGCAAATTAATGTACTCGGACGGCACAATTCGACAATTCATTTGTGTGCCGGCAGAGCCCCTGGCGGTGTCTAGTGGCAGCTCGTAGAGAAAACTTGCAGACAGTATAACAACTTTTGGCTTTTACACATCTAGTTTGGGAATTTGAAGTTTCTGTACAGTTTCTGAGTGAGATTCTGCACGAAAACTATACCGTGTAATAAGGTGTGTGTGTGTGTGTGTGTGTGTGTGAATGTGATAAATTACTTCTGACGTGTACTCAGATTCCACGTTTTGTGGGTCTTTTTACCGACAATCTGGTTACGGCAAAACATGTGTTTTTCCGCCTGCATGTCTGCGTAACTGTGTCCGTCTGGTCTTTCTATGCGTCCGTCTGTCTTTCTGTGTGTGCGTCTGTCTTTCTGTGTGACTGATTCTCGGTCTGAGCATATATCTGTCTCTTCGTCTGTCTGGCTCTCCGTCGGGTACTGTCTCCCTGACTGTCTCAGTGTCTCTCTCATAGTGACCTACTATGTCTCTGTGTATACCTTTCTGTCTGTATCTGTATGCATTTTTGACTGTATGTCTCTCTGTCTCTGTGTGTATGTATATGTCTGAATGTCTATCTATGTCTATCTTGGCTATCTATATATCTATGAAGTCATAGAGGCACAGGCGGCCACCGTCTGTGTCTCTGTCTGATCGTCTGTGTCTCTGACCGCCTGTGTGTCTGTCCGACTGTATCTGTTTCTCTCTCTGTCTATGTCTTTTTTACGAGGGTAGGTGGAAATCTTCATAAAGACAGTGGGTCGCCCGTACCACCCTGCGTGAGAGATGTTTACTCGCTAAACCCGAACTTCCCTTCTCCATCCTCTCCGCGGAACCGCCTATAGGCATTAAGTCGCGGAGAGTGGAATAGTGTCCCAATCACATGACGTATTTATTATATCGTAGGGTTAATCGAGTGGGATCGTGGGATTTCACTCTAGACCTCTTAATTCCAGCAATAGTTGTGCAATATTACGCACGCTACTCCAACTACTTTCCGAAGTAAGCATATATGCAATCAGGTTTTCTTGAGACATCTGTCCCGTTCCAAACAGAGTTCAACTCTACGCTACCCGCCGCACCGTCAACTATTTAGCGCGTCCCTCGCTGCATATTCTGCCCCTGCGATTGTGAAATATGGGAACGTTATTTCGGACAGCTAAATCAAATTTCTCCAAGGCAGTGACATAGCGAGCGCATGCCCAAACCTGAGGGAGAACGTTTTAACAATTGGATTTTTGACAACCATGTTTAAACCAGAACATAGAACAAACATACTCTCGAGAACTTCTATTAGATATACTTCTATTAGAAATTTTGTAGAGCATAGCGTAAAACATGATTAACAATAACGTGACCAGTAGCGCGTGAAATAAATATACTGTGATAGCGAAGCATTGTCGTGAATCTGCTCATTGCTCTCTAAATCTACGCGAGTTCGGATTCCTGTGTGTGGAAACATTTTGCATGTTGGAAATACTTTGGCGGTTACAAAAGGTATTATAAAATTACGTAACAGTTACAAATAATCCGGGAAAGTATGTGCTTTGTACCGCCACTAATTTGTTATTGTAATTAGGGGTTTATTGTCATGCATTATGTGGGTTTGCAGATATTATAGTTTCTCTGAAAGAAATGTTTTGTTCCATTTACATTTGAAGAGAAACTTTTGATAGTTACCTATTATTTAAATTATATTCGGCAAGTAATATTTTTTTCTGGAAATCTGCTTCCTAACTTGCAAAGAGTGTATCGGAATATTTTAGAAACACAGATGCACAAAAAATACTGATTGCGTTCTATAGAATGGCAACATCTCAATACCAATCCCCAAGTAAATTGGGAAGTTTTTTTTTAAAGAAGGAAATCGTGGTTACTCGTTTGAGGAAATTTTCCTCTTAACTCAATATTATCTAATCCTGCGTTTAGAAAAGGAAGTTTTTGTGCTTTAAAAATAATACATTTTTTGAAAAAAAAAAGTTCATGACGTTCAAAAACAAGTTCAGCTCTAATGACAAAACAAAGTTCAGTTCTAATATTGAAGAACACATTTCATTAAAAAACTCAGTTTTAGGAGATGGTCAATAAACTTTTTAATTTTTACAATTTTCGAAATTGCAGAGACTTTATTGCAAATCAGATCTGCACCAATTTTATAAGTGTACTTTGCCATTTTCGACCATTTAAAAAAGTACTAGTAACTGCTATCGATTACTACTAACAAATTCTCAAGAGCATGTGTACGCAAGCTAAGGTGGGGGGAGGGGGGCTTAGTAGGGGAAGTCGCAAAACGATCACTAAGACTATGGAATTTGGGTAATATTGATTGCCTGAGGAATGTTTGATTAAGTTATGTCCGTCATATGCACGATAAATGCACGTCAATATCGTCTACCCAAGGTCTCTGCGGGCGCGATGGCCCTCGATTCCGCGGGAACCGCCCGCGCGACGCCCCCTGCTCGTAACGCTTCCACGCAACTCCTCTCGCAGGGATGTTGCACCTGCTCCCCTGCGCCCACTTTCAGACTCGCTTATTAAAAGCATCTAATTTACACTAGACATTTCGCTCAACATAGGTTTCTGAAACACCTCTATTGTGCATGCGTTGTTTTGATATACTTCAACACGTTCCACAAGAAATATCACAGGGCGTGACCACATCGGAAGATCTCTCCGGCCACAGATTAATTACTAGTTATTCTCTCTTAAAGATCCCATCGTTCATAAAACATCATAATAAACTCTTTTTTTTGAAGCGAGGCTACCTGAATAAAGTTTCTCACTTTGAAAATGATGCAGTGGGCTATCTTGCACATTGAGATTTCAATCCGTACTTATCTTTCCAATTCTTGTTAACTTTTGTGGGAAAAGACGAAATACTGATTAGCAGTTTCGAAGGAAGACAGGGGCGTTCCGGTGTCACAAGGGAACGGCCCTCCGCGGGGCAGGGAACGCGCGGCGCCGCGGCCGGGCGACTGACGGCTCGATAGCCTCCAAGGCAACAGTCCGAACTCTGCCACACTGTGCTTATCATTGTGTTTCAGGAAACTGTTTTCAATGAACCATACGTTCATAGCGAAGGGTTTCACAGGGTCTGAATAATAAGTGTCAGCGAGAAGTTGGCGAAGGATGTACTTTTGTCTTTAAAATCTGAACGTCTTTGGATTGGTTAAAGAAATATTTTATGAAAAGACGTATCATTCTGTCTAAAGTTGACTCATATCTACTACGATCTATGAAGTGTTTTATCAGATTTTTTTTGTGACTCAATGTGCTTTATCTGTAGTGTGACGTCGATAGTAAACACCGTTTCACCAGAGGTCTCATTCTGGTGCAAAGAGTGAGCATTGCATTGCTTTTTCTCCTCTCCCGCACGTGAGCCACGACCACTCCTTCGCGACGTGTGATCGTCGATAGCGTTTGTGACGCAGGGGCAACGTATAGTGTAGATAAGCAGAAAACCTATAGAATTGATATCTAGAATATAGAGCGATTTTTCTAAGGATGAGCCAAAGTGACAGCTAGTGCAGGCAACATAACTGACGATTCTGTGGTCGTCATGCCCTTGAGCCCATTAGACTCCCTTTCCGCATTCGTTCGTTTGCAGTTGGCTAACTTGTAAATGGCTTCGACTCTTCCTTCTGTGATGTCCTCGTCCGACAAAAATGTAGTGCTCCACGAGAAATAATTGAAATTAGGAAGTGCAGAAATTAGGAAGCGCTCTTCTGTAAAAATCCTTTTTTTCTTTATATATTACATTGAATTTACTTTTTGTGTGATAAATATTGTTTATTTTAAAACCGATACTTGAATGCGAGATGCGTACCGATGCCCGTGGTTCCGGCCTTTGTGCTGTTATGTGGCAAGCTGTGATTGAGAGATTGCTATTTACATTCGTGGCAGTTTTCTTTTGCTGATTGTGAGAGCATGTTAAGAGATTTTCCACATACGAAATTAAATTTAAATATTTCCCGGACTCGCGTACGTGCATATACCTCAGCAAAACCTTTAGACTTCTCATAGGGATGTTTTCACAGGAGCCAAGTAGCACTTTACGAAGGGGCGTGGCTGAACAGCTGTCGCGGCGGAGGGATACTTCTCTGAAATATGTGATGTTCACTTGTTTTCGCGAACTGTCACTTTGGCTCATCCTTAGGCTATATTAATGGACATTCTCTTATCTGTGTTATCTGCCTCCCGTCATTTAATTGCGTTAATTACCATATCTACTAGAGTCTCTCAACAATTACGCTGAGATTCAACGGAATTTTATGTTAATTTTCTTTTCTAGAAAATGTATTTTGCGTTTGAAATACCAATTTAGAGATGCAGTACAAGATATATACATAGACCTACCGCACTGTGCATTAGGTTTCTCTAAAACAACCTCTGATGTGCAAAAAAACCTCTGTGTTTTCAAACATCAGAAATGTTGAGAGTCTATGTCAGGGCCGCTCAGTCAAGTGCTCCGAGGAGAAGCCGCCGCATGCTCCCTGCTCTTTCTAGCAGCTCCATCGGCAGAGGGAGCAGATTTCATCTTTTATCGATCGACGGCAAGACGCGAAGTGGGTCGCGTCTTCTTTCTTTAGGATATTTTCCTTTGCTCGGACTGAAAACGTCTCACTGCTCTGAGAAACGATATCACGATGGAAAAAAGGTAAAATATTTTGTAATGTTTATTAGTTATAAACATATTTTTGTGGTTTGAAAATGAAAAAGACAATTTCTAATGCAGCACGGGAAGAAAAGTTTATGTTTGCGGATTGCACCTGCTATGTCAAATTTTTAGTTCCAAAAGAGTGCTCAATCACATTAAGAAATTTAATTGCAGCGCCATTACACAGTTTATCATGCTGCTGATTATAAAAACTATTCTAAATATTACAAGAAATTGCACTGAATAAATTAATAACGAAAATACTGACAGTAATGGAAATTAAAATTTAAAAAATGAAGATAAATTCGAAATCAATTATTTTTCTTAACGCATTTTACATTGTTATCTGCTATGATATTTTACAAGTTTTCAAAGATAAAACCGCTCATAATTTTACGATGATGAAAACACACTTAACATTCGAGCTGCATTCCAATGCAGTTTCGGAAAACGTGTTTGAGGACTTCTCATAAAATTCTAATAAATTCAATAATTCTAATAAATTTTTGTTTGAAATTTTTTGTTTAATTCAGTGTCTCACTGCAAATCAGTTACATCTAATGGAAAATCACGAGGAACAAAGCCATCATCAAGAGAAAAAGATGTAGCAAATCTATTAAATGCTAATTACAAATCAAAGAAATCCTTATATCAGGTTTCAAATTCGGAACGCAATGTTCTGAATACATCTACACACTCTCCAACATTCTATGTTTCGTGAATGTGTGACACTGAAGCTAATCTCAAGATTAGCTTCAGTGTCAAGATTAAGATGTCAGTCTTCAAGATTAGAATAATGAGAGGATCTTCTTTCCCAAAGAGAGTTTTAAAATAAATAAAATTAACATGTTTTACATTGTGTTATGTTACTGTTAAAACAACATACGAATATCAAAATATATCCAAAACTTACTTCTTGAGAAGCATTGTTTATCATAGCACTGCAAAGTTCCCATCATCCTTCTTCATAGTACTTGTCTTATTCAGCCGCATGATTAACAGTATCATGTCGTTTGAAATTAAACTTCATGGGATTAAGCACGTTATTGCAAACTAAACCTTTGGCATTGCTGGCGGATTCTGTGAAAAGATACTTTTCTTCTCACGCTGCATTAAAAATTGTCGGCGTGGACGCTGCGATTTGCATCGACTTCCATGCTTCCGTGACTGGAGATATCGGGACACTGTGACAGAGGTTATCGCAAGCCGCGGAACGCTCGGGCTCCGTTGTCGCGCTCTCGGGAGCCAACACAGCTCCGCGCTCCCGAATCGCTGTTTGAGCAGCCCTGGTCTATGTGCAGTGGCATTGCTTGAAATGACTCAAACGTCACAATAAGTTCTGATACACTTTACTTCTATAGGTTTTCAAAGAAAGGTTATTTTGCGAAAGATCTTCAAAGAAGGAAATATTTTAGAAAGGGGATCACTATAATTAAGTCCCTTTTATTTTCTTCAGATAGTCTGATTTAATCTGTACTTGTTGGGTTGTTCTAGATGCACTTGAGGGCCAGACGTCCTCGCCTCCCCCCAAAGTGATTAAACTGAACCCTGAACACACATTTTTCTTGCATTAATGTCACAATAAGATTAAACAATTATAAACGATTAATAATAATAGCAAACAAGAAATAATTGAGGATGTGAATTGTGTGAAAAACTAGTCATAGAGCAAAGTGGTTTGCCATTAGTGGTAGCCAAAGTGGTAGCTGGGAGGCTTTTTATTTAGGACATAGAACATCATCCTTCCGATAGTACTCCTTTCCTTCACTTGGTAATTTCTTCCTCATTCTGAGCACTACCAACAGCGTTGGCATTGCTCTTCCGCCGTTACTTACATGTTTTACCGCCCATTTTAAATAATAAAGTCGTGTTTACTTATATAGGAATAGTACAGAATTGAACGCACGCAAAGAATCACAATATCGTTCCTACCCAGTGGCGCCAGCCTGCCTTATTCTGGTGTTTGGCACGTGATTTGATCACCAAGCTTGGAGCGTGATGCACGTAATTTGTGGGGTTTCTTAGCAACTACGAGGGCTCGTCGCAGCTCTTCGACCAGTTTATGTTATTGGGACTGGAAATTGGAACGCTATTTCATTTTTTTTTCTTTGAATCGACCACGCGATACGTGCATCCTACCGGCACTCGGCATATCGGGATAGGTGCACGTTATATTTCTGTAGGGGGATCTGCAAATTAATGCAGATTCCATTTTTGTACCCCAGGATTGTTAGCCCTGGGGAATGGGGTGAAGATATGATTATGATGAAATACACAAACATACAGGGCATACACAACACAACCATGCACGAGGCGGGACTCGAACCCGCGATCCTCTGGTCCAAGACCGCCACTGCACTACTGCCTTATCCATCTCGGCCATCGGATCGGACACTATTTCATTATTAACTCAATTTTCAATTTTTTGACGCTTGATATATTTACTTCCGTGTTTCAATTATTCGGATAGCACAGATGTAATCGCTGCTTCACTAGCGGAAAGTGAAAGTACTTACAATTTATCAGAATGCGGGCAGAAAAATTGATTCTTCCTCCCCGATTCTCTCCAGTAAGACCATCATGTATTACGTTTCTCAGAGCAGCATCAAGGAACGATTGTTAGTAGTCTAATAACAGAAAGGTATCCAATAGTCCTGATACAAACGATCGGTATGCCATGTCTTTGTAACAGTCGCTATTTTTCGCACAATTTTGATAATGTCTGATACGTTTTGAAAGTATTGTTCCTTAATTTCTGTCATGCTTTTTTAAAAAATGAAAGCGTGATTTTACCTGTCGGTATTGCAAAGATTTTAATTTGTAGTCACATTTTATAACAGGATGTGCACGAAAGTATTCAGACGTTTCATTACAATTGTAACCGCCCATATGTCAGTTCCATTGATTTTTGAGAAGCACCCGAGAAAGTCAAGACACGACAGATGCAATTATAGTGTTACCGAACTGCCAGAGATCGCGCAAGCAGTAAATGTGAAGAGAGGGAGAATTTATTAAGGTTTATGAACGCACTCGCGTAGAATAGCACCAGAACCAATCAGAACTCACCCTTGAAAATATCAGCACTAGCGCAAAGCACCGCTACGAAAAGCTCTTTCTTTGCTGCCAACCGCCGATCTGGACGCACCGAAACTGTTTGTGTTGGATGGAGAGGAGAATTCGCCGTATTTCGACGATAAGAAGCTTGAAAAAGGTAATTCGTCTCATCATGTTGAAATAACGATACCATGTATGAGAATTTTAAATCATGAATATTCTGATAAATTCATGTGAACGCATTACGTAGAAATATACTATTATTCTATCAACGAGGAAATAATATATTATAACGTTCAAGAACGTATACTGAAGTAGAAAGCATGTGCCATAGGAAATGTTTCTATTTCCAGCTTTTTTTGCTTTTCGTCTTGGCTTACCACGTAAGAAAACCATTACGCGGAGATATTTGCAGTCATATTGTATAAAATTCAGAGGACTGTGGAAGCGAGTCATCGGGGGACGTTTTCGCCTAAGATAGGGGTTGCCACGACCTTGAAAGGATCTGGGTCGCCGTCGCCGCTCCGAGCTGTGGAAATATTTCTTCGAGACGACATTTAAACGTAATCTTTTACAATATTGCAGTCGTAAAAGGAAGCCAAATAGCTAATTCATGTAAAGAATTGTAAAAACCTATTTTTTTTCATTTTTCTATTAACGATAATATTTGTTCTTTTATTGTGTTTTCAATTTATTGTTTAATCGTTTTCAAATTGTTCAAAACCAATAATTAGTAAAAGAGTTATTATTAATTGTAGTTCATTGCATAACGACATTTTTTTCTTTGCTGGCTAAATTGTATAAAGTAATAATCTACGTGAAAGTGAAACAACTTGTATATATTTCATCGACTATTCAAGTGACAATTTCTTTGAAAGTGTATGTAAAGGTATTTTGGAATGTGATTCTTTTTCAGTATTTTGTGTTTTCATGTATTATTGTCTTATGTACTGGTATTTTATTGTTTATGTGAAGTGTTTATGTGAAGTGAATATAATTTTATGTAAAGTGTTTATGCGAGTGTTAGAACGCAACTGCAGTTGTTAGGTAATCAGTAATGTAAAGGTAGAGCAAGTGATGAATTTTCAATGCAATGTGTACTAGATAAAATTGTATTCAAATATTCAACAGAATAAATCTAGAACTCTGTTCATAGTTAAATGATTAACTTGCCTATGTTTCTTTTATTACAAAAAGCAGGTTAAAAGACGAACCCACTCCTGTAGGGCAGTTAGGACACATAAAACCATTCCTAATTTTTGGCGTGACATTGGCATATCAAGTCCCAGGTCAAATAATACTACTAGGTTACTTGAATGACCCGCTGTTGACTTTTTAGTGAATATAGTGAAAAGGTAGAGCGGTCACACAATAGAGTATTTATTTAACTACAGATACGGAGCTAATCTTTTATTTGGCTGATGAGTTCTAATCAGCGACACAATTATGCTATTGGTTGTTTTTTAATATATTGTCGGATGAATGTCCTCATTAAGATATTTGATAACTTTTGCTGCATCTTGTGTGTCTCTCCACCTGGTCCAAGAGGTTCCGATTTTTAAGCTACATGAACTCGGTGTGAGACAAATGAAGCTTATTAGATTTCGCTTGAGGATTGTTGTATTAACATATGTAATGAGAATTTGCAGCAGACATTACATATACTCGATTCGATTGTTATCAAGAAACATGATCTCACAATTAATGGGTTGAATGGAGAATATTCTATATCGGGAAGGGAGTTTTGAAAACTTGTTTCTCTAACAAAATTCAAAATTTTTATTGCTTATTTATCCTTCTTTTGAGTTTTTAAAACTTCTTTCTCTTTCAAAATTTAAAATTTTTATTGCTTATTTATCCTTGAAAATAGATTTTATTACATGGGAGTTTTTTTTCTCCCTTTCAAAATTCAAAATTCAAAGTTTATTGCTTATTTATTTTTGAAAATAGATTTTTCTACATGGGAGTTTTTGTTTTTTTTTCTCCCTTTCAAAATTTAAGTAGTATATGACTTAGTGTAGGGATCACAGAATTTTGAAAATGTGCACACAATTCACTTTTCCCCATAGCACGTCATACGCAGTTTTTAACTGTTTTTTTGACGTTAAATAAATAAATAAATAAATAAAATAACAGAAATTTTCGCTATTTGTGACCTCACAGTGATATTGGTCGTAATAATTCTTAATAAAGAGATCTTCCATTGTGCCGGCAGATATCCTTTCCTTGTGTTGAATTCTGGAATACACGTAACGGCATTGTAGATATCTGCTTCGCTTTCTGAAGCAGGAGGATTGGTACACACATTCTTTATGATACAGAAACTATCTCTGTAAATTTTTAGAACGGTATTGTTGTTGGTTTGTATTTTACGTGATATCGAAAATGGATAAAATGTGTAGATTTTGGTGCACAAGCGTTCATTTGAATCGCAATATCTTCCGTTCTATCAAACTTGAGAGAAAAAAATGTGTAGCTCATTGGAAAGCTGATATGCTATTCCATATAAAGACATATGAATTATTAATTTATTTTATTGCAGTGTTACCTTCTGTGTTGGTGAATTCTTCTCTAAAACGTTACAAAAAATGCGTTTTTTAATTATTTATTTTATTTTATTTTTTTTGAAAAACATCTATGTTGAAGTGCAATATGTACTGCCTTATTGGTCAAAATTTGAATTTGGGATGGCAGCACTGCAAGAAGTTATGATCCAAAATTCTTCCACATGTGCCTGCGATGGCGCTTGCTGGCAACCATGAACAGAAGCACTCTTCCCGGGCGCCCGAGTTGGCCGGTCCCTTGGGTCCCGGGAGCGAATATGTTGATGTTTTGATCACTCTGGGTGTCCCCAAACAAACTGTATTGGCAACTACTGGAACCTTCCAAGGTTCAGCCTGGCCTCATAGAACCTTTTTCAGTGTGTGAGACTGTGCAACAAGAGAGATCGATTTAAATATTCGGGGTGTTGGGTTCGGTGGGCACTCTTCTCATAAAAACAAAAACAACAACAACAACAAAAAACTTTCAAAGTGTTCTTTCTTGGATGGTGAGTGTATATCAGAATTGGTCACCTCAACAGAAAATGGATGCAGGAAAGAAATGAAAGGGAAGATTGATTCGTGTCTTGTATCAGAAGGTTCTCCAGATTCACCAGATGATGCAGATAATAAGAGACTTTCGTTGGTGAAGGTACATCCATGGAACAGTAGTCTTGTAAATATAGGTAAAACTCCTATTAGAGTAAAAAGATTTAAAGAAAGTCAGTATGAAGAGGAGAAATTTAATAAAATTGAAAAGGTTTTAAAGGAGATTTTTTTTTCACTTTTCTAATGACCTGCAGCTTGGACCATCGACGTGTACGGATGACGAAAATATTTAATCAATTCAAAGAGAAATTTCAAACTTGTAACAGAAGTGAAAAAAATACTATTTTGATACTTCTCCCGAATAGCTGGAGCATTTATAAAAGCCAAAAAGCACGTTAAAGAGCAGGGAATATTGTCTTCTCCGAACCAAATACCAGGCAAGAAGTTATCCGAAGAGACTGTCAAAAAAGTAAGGAAATATTGTTTTAGATGCTGTTAGTAGAATAATGCCCGTCAAAAAAGATTATATTACGTTGAGGATTCGGGGAAGAAAATATCAAGAACAGAAAAGACTCATTCATGCAAATTTATACAGATTTAAAATCTTCATATCCTGATCTGAAAATTGACTTTTCAAAGTGTGCATCTCTTCAGTCAAAAAACATTTTAGCTGGTGCAAGTGGAACACACACTGTTTGTGTTTGTGTTATTCAACAGAACGTAAAGGTTATGCTATATGTTTTCAAGTTACCAATAATTATTACTACACACTGACTTAAATGTGTCTTCTTACAAAAACACCCTGGCGTACATAATATGCAATCCACCCCGAATTTGTTGATTTGTTGGCGAGTGCTCTGAATGTCCCGGAATTTCAACAATTAAAAATATTTTTGAAGAAACAATGGAAGACAACTTTATCGAAACAATTTCGTTCAAATAGTGGGTGAGAACTAACAGATCAAATCTAGAGACAATTGTGAAATCCAAAGAAGATTGTATTGATTGTCTAATGGCAAACCTTAGTGAATTGTTGACTCATTCATTCACCTCTTCTCAGCAAAATAAGTACCTGCGAGATCGTAAAATATCGTTCAACCTGGAGAATGCATAGCTTTGTGCGATTTTTCTGAAGGCTTTTCCTTTGTTATCCAAGATGTAGTGTAAGGATTTTAAAGGAATAATGCATAGGCGCTGCATCCCTTTGTTGTCTACTTCAGATTGCGTTGTTCAAATGAATTGTTGAGTGACAACTTAGTTATTGTTTCGGACTGCTTACTAGACGACACAGTGTCTGTGCATCTTTTCCAGCGACACCTCATTCACTGTTTGAAACAAAGAATTGGAAATTTCCTCCATAGAATTCTGTATTTTTGTGACGGATCTTCTACACAATATAAAAACAAGACAAATTTCATAAATCTTACATTTCATCGCGAAGACTTTGAAATGAATGCGGAATAGCCATTTTTCGCATCATCTCATGGAAAAAATGTTTGTGATGGATTAGGCGGGACTGTTAAAAGACTTGCTACTTGTGCAACCCTGCAGAGGCCCAGTACAAATGAGATCACTACTCCCAGATAACTATTTTCTCGTGCAAAGAAATCTTGAAAAATGTAAATGTTACACAACTGAAGTTCAGTATGAACAAGAAGCTTCTTGTTCCTCGGAAGGGACGGAAGATTTTCGGGAGCGCTGCTCATATTAGGCACACGTAAATTTCATTGTTTTCTCCCTCTGGAAAAAGGTGTCGTGCTCGAGAGTTTCTCAAGTGATGAAGACTCATCGCAGTACCTCATCTTGAGATCTTCGGAAATATATGTTTTAACAGTAAGTAGCAATTTTTAAATTAAATTTCCTTTCCGAAAATGCTTTTATTATGGTTTCTTAGACAACTTTACTTAAACTTAAATGACGTCGTAGGCTTCCGCGGCCAGAATCATGAAGATCTTGGCTGTCCCGGTGACGCCGCGTTGAGGGCTGAATTGCCGACGTTTCGATCATCGTTTTGTGATCTTCATCAGGGCTGGTCTGCGCCGGGGTGGTCTGCGCTCGGGTTTATATTTGGGTGGGAACCAAGCACGATTGGCTGAAACAGTCGGCCAATCGTAGCTGGAGGGCCGACTGTTTCAGCCAATCGTCTACAGACCTCCAACAAATGTAGAGATAACTCTGAACAATATTAGTAATCTCTTTTAAATCCATTGTTGTATGTGGAGATTTCAATATTGATGTTTCCAGCGAATCCCACGAAAAGGAGCACTTTCTCAATTTAATTCATTCTTTTAATTTAGACATTACAGTGAAGATACAAAATACACTAAATTTAAAAACAATAAATATACTGACACAATAAATAAAACACGCATGTGCAGAGCATTTACTACAGTTAACATAAAATTATTTACGGACTACTTGCTGAAGGAATCATGGGAGGCAGTTTATAACGCTATTGACACAAATGAAAAATATAATTTATTTTTCTCAAAGCTTTCATTTCTCTTTAACTCATGCTTTCCTATTAAAAAGAGAAAATTAAACATGTCACGAAAAAGTAATACTTGGATCACACAAGGAATAAGAACATCGTGTAAAAATAAACGTACTCTACTTTATTTCTAAACATCATAATGTATCACCCGGTTTCCACGTCTACTTCCGAGAATTTAAAAGAATTTTAAGGAAAATAATAGTTCAGGCAAAAATAATTGAAAACAATGAGGATATTTTGAACGCTAAAAACAAAACTAAACAATGTGAAACATCTAAAAATACAACTAAATTCATTTTTTAAAAAAAAAAAAAAATTAACCAACACTTTTCTAGAATTGCGGTTGATCTCACGAAGGGACTAAAACCACAAAATTCAACATCATATGCTTCCCAAAAAAATTTCGGCACGATGTTTATTTACGAAACTACTTCTAACGAAATCCTCAGAATAGTCAGTAAATTAAAAAATAAATATTCATCAGTTTAGATGAATTTCCGCATTGTTTATTAAAAACGTGTGCACCTGCCATTATACACCCATTAACTCACATTTTCAATGCTTCCTTGTGCACAGGAATATTTCCAGATATTTTCAAAACAGCAAAAATTAAGCCACTTTTTAAAAAAGGAACAAAAATGAAATTCAAAATTACCGACCAATTTCTGTTTTGTCAGTTTTCTCAAAAATGTTAGATAGGCTGTTCTATATGCGAATGGAAACCTTTCTTAGGAAAAACGAAGCGTTTTCAAACTCACAACATGGTTTCAGGAAATCAAAATCTACGGAAACTGCCATTTTTTCTTTCCTTAAAGATGTTGCTTCATCAATGAACGAAAATGAAGAACCCATTGGGATATTTTTAGATCTTTCGAAAGCTTTTGACTTTATTAACCATAACATCTTGCTCTCAAACTAACCTTCTTATGGAATTCGTGGTATTGCCCTAGATTGGATAACCTCGTACCTTAAACATCGATCTCAAAGAGTACTGGCCCGAAAGTACATTATTTACTTATCTCTCCAATTCTTTGCCAATTGAACATGGGGTCCCACAAGGTTCGATCTTAGGTCCTATCCTCTTTCTGTTGTACGTAAACGATATGCCCTCATCTATTAAAAATGGAAGAACAGTTCTGTTTGCCGATGACACGAATGTTCTTTGCAAAAAAGAAACAGTAAATAGTACAATTTCAGAAGTTTCAAATTGGTTTTGTAATAACAAATTAATAGTTAACGAAGGAAAAACTGTCTCAATGCAATTTTGCGTTGCAAATCGGCAATCGTATGCTCCATTGAAAATTAACAATATGCAAAAGCAAATGTAGAAAAAATCTAAACACTAAATTAAGCTCGTTATGTTATGCATTCAGAATTCTTTCTAATTCTGTCAGCCTTCATGCAGCTCGTTGCGTGTATTTTGCAAATGTACATTCCCGCCTGAGATATGATATGATATAATATTCTGGGGAAGCTCATCCTTTAGTTCCGAGACATTTAGATTGCAAAAGAAAATTATCCGAATAATGAAAAAATCCCATCCACGTGATCCGTGCAAGCCTCTTTTCATTGAGCTTGGAATCTTACCATTGCCTTGCCTATTTATTTATGAGTCTGTAGTATTTGTCAAAACTGACTTAACGATGGGAACTTCTTTTCATGTAATACTGATATTTATAGTTACAACACTCGACGTAGAAATCATGTTCATCAAGTGTCAGTATGAACAGCTCACTACAAGAAATCCACATACAATACATGTACGTTACTTTACAACGCATTGCCAGATGAAATTAAACAATTAAAATTGGTACACAAATTTAAGTTAAAAGTAAAATCTTTTCTGCTGCAAAAGTGTTTCTATACAATTAGAGACTATACTGATCGTCAAAAAGAAAAATAATGTTTACTTTAACAAAAACAAGATATAGTATAATGAATTAGTCTACATTTGCATTATATAATTTTAAAAAAGACTCAATATAAGCCTGTAACAAATAATGTACTTCCGGGTCAATGACCCCCATCTCGATCGGTTTTTTTTCCAGTTTCCCTGATCCATTGTGCAAATGCTGAGATGGCCCCTTGATTTGCTTCTGGACGTAAATGTAGCTTCACTATGCGCACGTTTTGTTGAACTTTCCTTTTGCTTGTAGTGGTAGTAGAGCTTAGGGTGGGTTTCTATTTTGTTAACAATACAGAAAAATCAAATCTGTTTGTTCTTTACCGTTAAAAATAAGTTTTCTATAATTTGGCAACGAAAATATCTGTATCCCTTGAAATGTTATTCCCTCGCTTTTTAAATTTGTTGTTATTATTATTATTATTATTATTATTCATCTTTAAACTATTAATAGTTAAATTGTTGGGAAGGGATTCTGAAACTCAAGAAAGCGTGCGTAGATGATTTTCTCCCCCATACGTCACATACAGTTTTTGACTGTTTTTGAATAAATAAATAAATAAATAAGAAAGGTAATGGAAGATATCATGGCTTCTTTTCAAGTCTAGGATAAATGTAATTGAAATTCCTGTGAATTTTGAACCTATTATTATGGAACTTATAAAAGAGTTAATACCTCATTTTAATTTCTCCTAATTGAATGTCCCAATTATTTCGTGCCAATTACACATAAATACCAGATGTTTTACGATATTCCTTTAGACACCTTTAAGGAAAGTTGGCTCCCTTCATATTCTACAGATTTATCAGGAACTGGACTAAATGTTGTACATTACAAACTTCACTTTATTCGGAACTCCGCTCCAAAGTAATTACTTACAATCTTCTTAAAAATATTAAGATATTAAGTTTCTTAGACTTTTTCGTGTGTGTGACCGTTGTTTAAAAATGTTTTGACTTTAGTGTCTGAAGTTCTATGCAGAATGATTTGGGTGCTTGATGCTCTTCTACGAAAGATCTTCATTCCTTTTAGTGTTGTATATCTTATATTGTTCTGATGAAACCGTTTCCAAGTTGGATCATTGTGAAAATATCAGTATTGCACGTGACGAAATATTTAAAATGCCCAGCTCAGAATACATATTACAAAAGCTCAATCACGTGCTATTTTGGAACAAGTGTGTGAGCTACTGAGTAGGCTTAATGTGTTTACACTAAACATCGTTAAAGATAAGTCTTTGATTTTGCGAGAGATAGCGTTCAAAGTGTCACGCGAGAGGGTCTTCTCGAGAGCACTTGACATGCAAAAGTTTCACTTATGAGAACAGCTTGAAGACAGTATTTCGATATTATTTCGACCACATTATTGTGACGACAAGGCAGACACTGCATTTAAATGTGCTTCGTCCAGGCGGATATGGTTTATTTCTGTTGCCTGAATCTTGTGCGACCGTGCAAAGATCTGGCTGGCCTCGGGTAAAGGTTCGATTTCTATTGTCCGATTTAATAAATACAGGGACTTGGGGACGCATTTATCCAGTCGGGAGCTTCGATACCCGACATTAAAAGTCACTATTTTTAAATCGAATATTTTATTTTTATATTTAAATCGGATATTTTATTTTTCTCAAAGCTTTCATTTCTCTTAAATGCATGCTTTCCTATTAAAAAGAGAAAATTAAACATTTCACGAAAAAGTAATACTTGGATCACAAAAGGAATTAGAACATTGTGTAAAAATAAACGTACTCTCTACTTTATTTCTAAACGTCATGACGTATCTCAAGATTTCCTTATCTACTTTAAAAAATACAAAACATTGTTACGAAAAGTCATAAGGCAGGCTAAAATCATGAAAAACGATCAGGATATATTGAACTCAAATAATGAAACAAAAGCAATGTGGAATATAATAAAAAATAATCGAATATTTTATAATCGAATCAAATATTTTTAAATCGAATATTTTATTTTTATATTTAAATCGAATATTTTATTTTTCTCAAAGCTTTCATTTCTCTTAAATGCATGCTTTCCTATTAAAAAGAGAAAATTAAACATTTCACGAAAAAGTAATACTTGGATCACAAAAGGAATTCGAACATTGTGTAAAAAATAAACGTACTCTCTACTTTATTTCTAAACGTCATGACGTATCTCAAGATTTCCTTATCTACTTTAAAAAATACAAAACATTGTTACGAAAAGTCATAAGGCAGGCTAAAATCATGAAAAACGATCAGGATATATTGAACTCAAATAATGAAACAAAAGCAATGTGGAATATAATAAAAAATACTACCAAATCAACTAGAAAACCCGTAGAGAATGTTGTTTTAAAATATAACGATATAAATGTGAACGATACGGCAACAGTGGCTAATCTCTTTAACCAATACTTTTCGAGAATTGCTGCCGATCTCACTAAGGGTCTTCAGGCACAAAATTCAAAAACAGACAGTTCACCCAAAATTTTAGACACAATGTTCGTTTCCGAAACTTCTTCCTATGAAATTCTCAAAATAATCGGTAAACTAAAAAATAAATATTCGTCCGGTTTAGATGAATTCCCGGATTCTTTGTTAAAGACTTGTGCGTATGCCATTATACACCCGTTAACTCACATATTTAATGCATCTTTATGCACTGAACGTTTCAGATATTTTCAAAACAGCTAAATTAAGCCGCTTTTCAAAAAGGCAACAAAAATGAAATTCAAAACTATCGGCCCATTTCTCTTCTATCAGTTTTTTCAAAATATTAGAGAGACTTTTTACGTACGAATGGAAACCTTTCTCACTAAACACGACGCGCTTTCAGATTGCCAACATGGATTTAGAAAATCAAAATCAACGGAAACAGCTATATTTTCTTTTCTTAAAGATGTCGCCTCATCATTGGATCAAAACGAGGCACCTATTGGATTATTTTTAGATCTCTCAAAAGCTTTTGACGTCATTGATCATGACATTTTGCTTTCCAAATTACCTTCATATGGAATTCGTGGTATTGCTCTAGATTGGTTATGTTCGTACCTTAAACAACGATCTGAGAGAGTTGAAATACCTTACTGGAATGATGGAACATTACGTACGCACCTTTCCGACTCTTTGCCCGTTGCATGTGGAGTTCCTCAAGGATCGATTTTAGGCTCTATTCTGTTCCTACTTTACGTAAACGATATGCCCTCGACGATTCGAAACGGAAGAACGGTTCTCTTTGCGGATGATACGAACATCCTTTGCAATAAAGAAACCGTAAATACAAAAACGAATTGTACGAATAATAACCAAATCCCACCCACGTGATTCATGTAAGCCTCTCTTCATTAATCTAGGAATTCTACCATTACCGTGTCTTTTTATTTACGAATCAGTGGTTTTTGTAAAAAATGACTTGCTCAAGGGCGGGAATATTCTTTCAGAAAATGCCGAAATCTATTACTATAGCACTCGACGTAGAAATCATATTCATCAGGTGACAGTATCAACAGCTCATTACAAAAAATTCACATACAATACTTGTACATTATTTTACAACACTTTACCAGATGACATTAAACGATTAAATTCAATAGAAAAGTTTAAATCCCAAGTGAAATCGTTTCTGCTGCATAACTGTTTCTATACAATTAGAGACTATACTGAGCATCACAAGAAAAGTAACATTACTTTTAACAATGATACATAATGCATTATTTACCATTTGGACTGTATAAATGAGTATAAACAACCTGTAACAACTATTGTACTACAGCTTCCGGGTCAATGACTCCCATCTCGATCAGGTTTTTCGTCCAGTTTCCCTGATCGATTGAGCAAATGCTGACATGGCCCCTTGTTTTGCTTCTGGACATAAATGTAACTTCATTTTCTGTGCACGTCTTCTAGAATTCAGTGGGAAATACAATTATTCAAATTATCGTTTCGATGTTGTCGCGGCAGGAAGTAATAAGAGCCAAAATTTATTGCTTATTTATCCTTGAAAATAGATTTTATTAAATGGGAGTTTTTTTTCTCCCTTTTAAAATTCAAAATTTATTGCTTATTTATCCTTGAAAATAGATTTTATTACATGGGAGTTTTTTTTTTCTTCCTTTCAAAATTCAAAATTTATTGCTTGTTTATCCTTGAAAATAGATTTTATTACATGGGAGTTTTTTTTCTCCCTTTTAAAAATTCAAAATTTACGTAGTATATGACTTAGTGTAGGGATCACAGAATTTTGAAAATGTGCACACAATTCACTTTTCCCCATAGCACGTCATACGCAGTTTTTAACTGTTTTTGACGTAAAATTAAAAAAATGAATAATAGAAAAAATTTCAATGAAGTCCGGCTGAGTTAGCGTGTTTGTAAGTTAAGATTTTTTGTTTGTTGTGTTTTCCATTTTTTTGTGAAGTCGACATTTTTCGTGATGGTAAACCCCAAATTCTAATTCAGCAGTACAAAAATGTACAGAACATACAAAAGTTTTGCCCTATGAGGCAAAAAAATTCCGGATTTTTTTCTTGAATGGAGCCTTTTTGAGCAGCAGGTGACCGGACTAAAAGGCTGTGATCCCAATAGCCTTTTAACCTAATAAATGTAGACTAAAATCCTGTGATAGTTGTGCATGTGATATTCAAAGAGATTGCGGTGTTTCTTCCCTGCTGGAACGAAAGATCCGTCGCCGACCTGATCGTCGACTTGCAGGGTTCCTCCACGTATCTTCTCCCCAGCAGGGCGCCGTCCCAGCCGGGACAAGCTCCAAATGCTGACTGGTCTTCCGAGATGCGTGATATTTTAGAGCATGTAAGCGCGCGCATGCGTACGTGCATGCGTGTGTGTGTGTGTGTGTGTGTGTGTGTGTGTGTGTGTGTGTGTGTGTGTGTGTGTGTGGCGTGCGTGCGTGCTTGTTCGTGTGCTTGTAAGGGGAGATGTGAAAACAAAGATGTGGAAGGAAAGATCGCCCGTTTGATAGGGCACGCCTGGTATTGATCCGAGGAACTACGGAAAACTTGAGCAACTTGTCACTAGAATTCTCCACCAGACAGTGGATAAACTGGACCTAGCAATTTAATGTCGAAATTTCCGCCGCCGTCGGGACTCCAACCCCAGTACCTTGCGGTCAGAGACGCTGCCGTTCAAACAGGTGTTGTCCTGAGCTAACTCAGTCGACTAATAACATGAAATGTGAAAGAAGAAAACCCGAGATTTTTACCGGCTTTTCAAAATTATTTTCGGACCCACGAGGTTCTTCCGTTATTAATTATTTTGCCATACCCGCGAAAAGAAATCTGAAAATCATCATACGTTTGCAATTATCGAAGCAATAAAATACTAGCAATATGAAGAGTGAAAAACGCTTGTGAAACACCACCTACGGATAGGCGTTGTTGTCAACATGGTGAAATTTAGCTGCCACACTGTAGTGTATGTGTAAGATATAACGTATGAGTCTTAAGACGCGTAGTGCATGATAATGCGAACCGAATTATGAAACAGTGAGTAGTGTCGCGCTGACATATGGTTAAGCGTGCCAGACACTGTTTCCCCGGGGTCATGGCTTCGTGTGGCGTGATTCACCATAGTACCGCCCAGATGACGGCCCTTCGCCGTGTGTATGAAAAGTTTCACCATTGAGACTGCCTACCAGGAATACGCTGACGATTTCTCTAGGTCAAAAAATCACACATGACACCATACCGTGACACAACTGCCATCAAAGTTTCGAAGGCAATTTTCTATCTTCCTAGAGATACTTATTATCAGAAAGCAAGCGCGGCTCGTCATTGTAAGCTGTAAGGCGGAGCCTCCCCTACAAAAATCGCCGCCCAAAAGAATGTAAAAACATTTATAAATGTATTTATTTATTAATAATGGATGTGTGAGTGTCGCAAATGATTGTTACATAATTCAAAATTTTTATATGACAGTGCTACAACGCTCGTTCGTAACGCATTTGAAGCTGTTGACAGGGAAGAGAAAAGCGTTAGGCTCCCACTTCATTCTGCCATAAGCCCCTGTGTAAAACGAGGAGGCGTGACGTCACGCATTCACTGCACAGGCATACGGGCGGACGAAGGCTGCGGCCTGGCAACCTTCAAGGGTCGGGACCTGGGCGCGGCCGAAGCCTATGTGGGGCGTAGGGTCTGAAGAACGGCGAACTCACCATGTCTTTTCATGTATACGGTCTTTGTTAGAATTAGTGAAGCTGAGACGATACGATCAATGGTTTTTACTTGTTCCTGGCAGACGCGGCATTTATCATCTTGGAAAATTTTGAAAACCGTTTTATCATGTGTTCTCAACGCCTGATCTTGGGTAGCTATTACAACTGCTTCCGATTCTAGTTTCATTCTTTCCCCTTTAGCTACATAAATTATTGCTCTGTATTGACTTGTTCATTCTTTTTATTGCTCATTGTGTGGTCTGTTTTCCCACGGTTGCTTTAACATTTTGTGTGTCTCACATTTCATGTTAGCCATCACGTTCATTGTCTGTGTTATTTTGCGTGTCTTGCGTAGTTTTCTTCGCAATGCTTCTTGCTGCACTTTCAATACCTCGTGTTTCTCATTATTCGGTCTGATTTAACTGACCAGCCTTCGTGGATCATCTAGACGACTGACCACATAATTTCCCATCCCGACTAGTGCATTGCGCCAGGAGGCTTCAGTTTGCCCCGAGGCCTCTTCCTTCTGGCATACGTGACGTAGTTTATGTACGAATACATTAGCTTGAGGGTGGGTGACATGTTGCATTGTAAGCAGTTTTCTGGCTTTTCGATCCACATACGAATTTCTTGCTCAGTCCAGTTCACTAGTCGGAAACTGTTCTCGGCTACAGGAAGCTACACACTACCAATTGCAAATATTTTGTTCCTGAAGTTCAGAGCGGACTGCAGGACAAATCTCATTCTTCTGTAATACTCCCTGCGAATTCTCTTTCATTGCGTTATTCGAGATGTTCTCACATACTTCAATCCCCAAACTTGTACCTGCCTCACGATTTTGAATCATAGTGGGCATATCACATGAATGCTCTTTGACGTCACTTTGCCTCTCTTTAAATTGACTTTTGCACATTTGCCAAGACCAAATTTCATGCAGATGTCATTGTTAAAATCGTTTTTGGGAGAGAGAAAGCTTTATTCTGAGCAAACCCGTTAAGATAATTCATGTAAAGCAAATGTGATATTGGTCTTTCTTCAGCATGGAGCTCGTAACCAGTCAGTGTGCCGCATCTCTCCCGATTGTTGAATCAAACTAATTCAAAACAGCGGAGGGGATTGGGAATCTCCTGGAAGTATTTCCCTGTTTATCTGAATTCTTGTTTCTCCTGCTTCCTTTCCACTGTATATTAGTAACCTGGCACTACCACAAGACTTCATACTAGCCTTGCAAAAACTTAACATGTATGGGTTAAAATAGATTTCGAGGGTCCTCAAAATTCAATCGTGTGGTGCACTGTCAAAGGACTTTTGATAGTAAATGCAACAACTCTCAAATTGTGTTTTCGTTTCCTTTTATCATTCAAGATGCCTGTTTAGTAGCAAGATTTCCTTACAGCGACAAGAACCTTTACGACATCCTTTCTGTTCAACTGGCCACAGATTGTTCTTCCCTAGGTGTCTATACATTTTGATACTAATGACCTTAATAATGTCATTATATATATATATATATATATATATATATATAGATATATATAATGACATTATTTATATTTTACGTCCAAAACAGTTAAAAACTGTGACGTGCTTCGGGGAGAAGTGAATTTTGTGCCTGTTTTCAAAATTCTGTGATCCCTACCCTAAGCCATATACTACTTGAATTTTTATTATAGAAAAAAATGATCGTTTTTTGCAAGGATTATAAACAAAAGTATTCGCTCCGATGAAATAAAATCTATTTTCAAGGGTAAATCAGCAGTTAATTTGGGGGCTTATCCATGATGTCCGTCGTCAAGGAATAATACTTCCTGCCGCGACAGCATGGAAACGATAATTTGAATAAATATATATCTCACACTGAATTATAGAAGAAGTGCACAGATAATGAAGTTACATTTATGTCCAGAAGCAAAACTCGGAATTTGTTCAATGGATCAGGGAATCTGGACGAGAAACCTGATCAAGATGGGGGCATTGCCCCAGAAGCTGCAGTACAATACTTGTTACAGGTTGTTTAGAATTATACAGTCTAAATGGTAAATAATACATTAAATATCACTGTAAAAATTAATGTTACTTTCTTTGTGCTGCTCAGTATAGTTTCTAATTGTATAGAAACAGTCATGCAGCAGAAACTATTTCACTTGGGATTTAAACTTTTCTATCGATTTTAATAGTCTAATGTCATCTGGGAAAGTGTTGTAAAATAATGTACATGTATTGAATGTGAATTGTTTGTAGTGAGCTGTTGATACAGTCACCTAATGAATATGAATACTACGTCGAGTGTTATAGTCATTGGCGTTTTCTGATAATAAATTCCCGCCCTGAAGCACGTCATTTTCAACAAAAACACTGATTCGTAAATCAACAGACGCGGTAATGGTAAAATTCCTAGATTAATAAAGAAGAGGCTTACAAGAATCACGTAGGCGGGATTTGGTTATTATTCGTACAATAATTTTTGTAATCTGGCAGTCTGCGAGCTATAAGATGTATTTCCGCAGAATATTATGCCATATCTCAGGCGGGAATGAACATTAGAAGTATGCACAACGAACGAAGGCTGACTGAATTTGAAAGATTACTGAACGCGTAACATAATGAGCTTAATTTTGTGTTCAATTCTTTTAAGTGGACATTCCATTTGAGGGTTGACTGAATTGAGAGATCTAAAATTTTTGTTGCCTTAACATCAGACAATGGTACACCGTTCATTTTCAGTGGGGCACAGAATTGTTTATTTGAAATGGAAAACTGCATTAAAACCGATTTCTTTTCGTTTACTATTAATTTATTAGAGAACCAATTTGAAACATGTGATATTGTACTCGGTTTCTTTATTGCAAAGAATGTTCGTATCATCCGCAAAAAGTCGTTCGTCCGTTTCGAATCGTCGAGGGCATATCGTTTACGTGTAATAGGAAGAGAATAGGGCCTAAAATTGATCCCTGCGGGACTCCACATGCAATTCGCTAAGTCGGAAAGATGTGTTTATAATGTTCCATAATTCCGGTAAGGTATTTCTATTCTCTGAAATCGTTGTTTAAGGTACGAACATAAGCAATCGAGGGCAATACCACGGATTCCATAGGAATGTAATTTTGAAAGTAAAATGTCATGATCAATGACGACAAATGCCTTTGAAAGATCTAAAAGTAATCCAATATATGGTTCATTTTGGTCCAGTGATGAGGCGACATCTTTAAGAAAAGAAAATATGACTGTTTCCGTAGATTTTGATTTTCTAAATCCATGTTGGCAATCTGAAATCGCGTCGTGTAAACTGAGAAAGGTTTCCATTTGTACGTAAAAATAGTCTCTCGAATATCTTTGAAAAAAACTGACGGAAGAGGAATAGTAAGATAATTTTGAATTTTATTTTTGTTGCCTTTTTTGAAGAGCTGCTTAATGTTAGCGGTTTTGAAAATGTCTGGAAAAGTTCCGACGCATAGGATGCATTAAATATGTTAGTTAACAGGTGTATAATGCAAGTGCACAAGTCTTTAACAAACAAACCGGAAAGTCATGTAAACAGGGCGAATATTTATTTTTTAGTTTACCAATTACACTGGCCTACGAAGGTTTCATTGCCGCCATCTTGTGTTGTGTTTTAGGATTACTTTCACACCCTGAATCAGGATCCGACGTTATATCCTACGTCACGTCACGTTTTTCTAAAAATCTTGTATTAGGTTTTTATCACAGTCAGGCACTAATGCAGTTCTTAAGTTGTTACAGGAGGAGTTGTTTTATGATTTCCAGATTAGTTTATCAGTTCGATGTCCAGCAGTCATCTGACAACCCTGAATAATCCCTTCAGTGTAAATCAATGCAGTGGCAAGACACAATGCAGCAAGTTTTGCAGAGTAGCGACATTTCTTGTCCGCCTGTTGACATGAGTTGTGTTTCGCCTGCTGGTGAAAAGAGGCGTTTGTCTTCAAAGTGTTGTATAGTGAATAACATACGGTGTTTGACACGTTCAATTAAAAAAGATTTAATTGAAATTATATCAACATGCTACGTCGTGGATGCTAGAACAGTCTAGATACATTCTGCTATGTGTGTGGAAGTTTCGTCACTATACTGCGGTTTTTACTTAGTTTCAAGGTCACTGAAGGCTCGTCACCACGGTAGCATTTGGGCACGGTTTTTCAAGTCTTTTTCAGTAGTGCCGCTAGGTGTCGCATGCTCGCGGCCGTATCAAGCGGTGCCGTTGATGAAGCGACTCTAGCGGCACTACTGAGAAAGACGCGAAAAACCGTGCCTAAAAACCGTGCCCGTGGTAACGGGCCTTCAGTGACCTTTAAGTACAGCTCTGTAAAAACCGCAGTATATAAGACGACAGCCCAAAAAACCGAGTTCAGGAGAAAGAACTACTACGCCTAATGGTATCAAACTGGGACACCAAGCCGTGGGCACCACATAGGTCTTGTAGAACTTGTATTGAGTAGTTATTACAATGGATGCACGGTGAGAGAACAGCGTTGCCATTCGGAATACCAATGGTGTGGCGACAACCTACAGACCACAGTTCTGACTGCTACTTTTGTTCTCTGAAAGTGAAGGGATTTACGTTTGTGGTGATTTTAAAGTCATAGGCATTCTGTTAGGTTTTTACACGCAGGTTACACAAAGTACCCCTGCTTTCTGTGTGAGTGGGACAGTCGAGCATGGTTACACCACTGAATCCAAAAAGAATAGCCTCGTAGACAGTGAATTATAGGCTCAAAAACATAAAAGCTCTTGTTGACAGGCCCGTCATACTCCGCTTCATATCAAACTTGGGCTTATGAAGCAGTTCGTAAAAGCTCTAAACAATGGAGGTGACTGCTTTCAGTACCTGTGTAATCGATTCCCTGGCATCAGTAATGTCAAAATCAAAAGGAGTATCTTCACAGGTCCGGATATCAGGAAAATTCTATATGATGGTAATTGGGAAGATGTTATGTGAACTGCAGGCTGAGATGTGGCCCGAGATATGGTCAAAACCTTTTATGGTAACAGAAAGCATTCAGACTACAAACAAATGGTGGATAGAATGCTTGTTTCTTTTTTGAATTTACGCTAAAAATGAGCGTAAAAGTGCACATGTTACATTCACATCTGGGCTAATTGCCAAAGAATTAGGAATGCTGAGCCGAGAACAAGGAGAAAGATTTCACCAGGATCTCAAGGAATTGAAACGCAGATATCAAGGGAAATGGAACAAACACAAGCTTGCAGATTACTGTTGGTTACTAAATAGAGAAGATCCAACTGCATTTCACACGCGAGAAGCAAGGCTAAGTATTGACTTAGTATTAAGTATTAGCTAAGTATTAACAATATGTTATAAAATTGAAACCGTGATCTTACCATTAACACAACATTATGAGGCATTTGGTCCATTGCAACTGTGTTGCTCTTCAAATCAGTATACGCAATGCATTAGATATTTCTTTGTTATGTATGTAAAACTTTAGTGTTTAGAAGAGTAAAAATAATAAGAAAGAAGCATTCCTTACATATGATATTAAATAATTGTAAACGGGCCTGTGCACGTGTCTCATATTTCTCGTATTTTCATTTGGATTTTGCAAAAAAAACCTGATGTAGAGAAAAACTGACTTCAGATCTGGAATCAGCATGTCAGAAATATTAAAGATCACTATTTAAAGTTTATGCAATGATCGGAAAGTTTAATATTTTTAATTTAAGAAGAAGTTTCGGAAACAAAATTTGCTGAAGATCCTTAGTAAGATCGGCAGCAATTCTTGAAAAGTATTGGTTAAAGAGACTAGCCACTGTTGCCGGATCGTTCACATTTCTATCGTTATATTTTGAAACAACAATTCTCTACAAGGTTTCTAGTTGACTTAGTCGTATTTTTTATTATATTCCACATTTGCTTTTGTTTTGCTATTTGAGTTCAAAATATTCTGATCCTGTTTCATGATTTTAGTCTGCCTTATGGCTTTTCTTAATGATTTGTATTTTTTGAAGTAGAGGAAGAAATCATGAGATATGTTATGATGTAATCATATCCATCAGGTGACAGCTCATTACAAAAAAATCACATACAATACATGTACATTATTTTACAACACTTTGCCAGATGACATTAAACGATTAAAATCGATAGAAAAATTTATATGCGAGTATTTAAACTTTTTTAAAATAGAGTGTAATTGTGAAATACACTTTTCATAGTTTGGAAAATGCTAAGTTCATTAGGAGATAACCAATGTTCTGTAAAGTAAAGAACAACTATTAGAACAACTCTCTGTAGAGCTGCCACGATAACCTCAGTTTTATTTGAAAGGGATTGAACATTATGGTACTGTATGTTTATCTTTTGCAAGTACCTACATGAAAGTTTTTCTGCTGCATCTGACTGTAGTTGCTAAATATTTACTCCATTTTTACCTCAAGTGCGTGGTCGAAGTTTGTAATGTGTCCCAGCAGTGACAGATTGTGAGAAAATTGGCTTCAGTTATAACTTTGTACATTACTGCCCAACAAGTGACTGGCCTGTAGTTCTCCGCTAAAAATACTCTCTCGTTTTGGATAGTAGATACGTGATGCCGCGTGTCAGTCATCCGGGAGTTTCTTTCAGTTTTCTAAACTTTTATTAAGTCTTGGCTGGACGATAATGTACGCTGTTAATTCCTTAATCCAATAATTCTGCATCTTATCAATCTCTGGAGATTTCCAGTTTCCCATGTTCTTAATTGCTTGGAAGAGGTTCTCTTCTGAGAATTCGTGAAAATGTTCCACTGTTTCCACAAGTTCAACGGTTCTTATCAATCTTATTATTATTTGGGCCGCGAATTTGCCATCTCGAGACCACGCGATCGTGCAACCCACCCGGGCTAGTTATATTTATGGAGAGTAGGTGTACGTGACTTTTATGGGGGGGGGGGTGTCAGCTTTTTCATGCGGAATCCGTTTTTACATCCAGGGTTGTTACGTCTGGTGAATGAGGTAAAATTATAATGATGCAGGGTTGCCAGCGAACCTGGAATCCTTGAAAACCGGGAATTTGAAAGAGCCTGGAAGAACCAGGAAAAAACCGGGACTTTGTTTAAAAAATCGGGATTTTTCCTTATTTTCATATTTATCCCGAACTTTTAGCACAAATTCACTCACGGCATCGTATTCTGTCAAATGCATGATTCAACTCGGTACAGGATAATGGCGATCGGTAAAATCGAAATAGGTATAAAAAATGCCACATGTACGTTTCAGGATTGACAAAGTCCTTCTCTCGTCACACTTTTTTTTAAAATTTATTTAATAAATAAAAAATATTGGCAATAAATTTTAATTTTAAAGGGAAAAAAAAACAAACAAAAAAACTCCAATGTAATAAAATCTATTTTCAAAGCAATAAATTAAATTTTGGCTCTTATTACTTCCTGCCGCGACAACATCGAAACGATAAACTGAATAATTGTATTTCCCACTGAATTCTAGAAGACGTGCACAGAAAATGAAGTTACATTTATGTCCAGAAGCAAAACAAGGGGCCATCTCAGCATTCGCTCAATGGATCAGGGAAACTGGACGAAAAACCTGATCAAGATGGGGGTCATTGACCCGGAAGCTGTAGTACAATAGCTGTTACAGGTTGTTTATACTCATTTACACAGTTCAAATGGTAAATAATGCATTATGTATCATTGTTAAAATTAATGTTACTTTTCTTGTGATGCTCAGAATAGTCTCTAATTGTATAGAAACAGTTATGCAGCAGAAACGATTTCACTTGGGATTTAAACTTTTCTATTGAATTTAATCGTTTAATGTCATCTGGCAAAGTGTTGTAAAATAATGTACAAGTATTGTATGTGAATTTCTTGTAATGAGCTGTTGATACTGTCACCTGATGAATATGATTTCTACGTCGAGTGTTATAGTAATAGACTTCGGCATTTTCTGAAAAAATATTCCCGCCCTTGAGCTAGTCGTTTCTTACAAAAACCACTGATTCGTAAATAAAAAGACACGGTAATAGTAGAATTCCTAGATTAATGAAGAGAGGCTTACATGAATCGCGTGGGTGGGATTTGGTTATTATTCGTACAATTCGTTTTTGTAATCTAAAAGTCTGGGAGCTATAAGATGTATTTCCCCAGAATATTATGCCATATCTCAGGCGGGAATGAACATTCGCAAAGTATACACGAGCAGTATGAAGGCTGACTGAATTTGCAAGAATTCTGAACGCGTAGCATAATGAACTTAATTGTGTGTTCAATTCATTTAAATGGACGTTCCATTTAAGGTTTGAATTGAGAGACCTAAAAATTTTGTTTCCTTAACATCAGTCAATGGTACACCGTTCATTTTCAATGGAGCACAGAATTGTTTATTTGAAATGGAAAACTGCATTAAAACCGTTTTCTTTTCGTTTACTATTAATTTGTTATTTCGGAACCAATTTGAAACATCTGATATTGTACTATTTACGGTTTCTTTATTGCAAAGGATGTTCGTATCATCCGCAAAGAGAACCGTTCTTCCGTTTCGAATCGTCGAGGGCATATCGTTTACGTAAAGTAGGAACAGAATAGAGCCTAAAATCGATCCTTGAAGAACTCCACATGCTACGGGCAAAGAGTCGGAAAGGTGCGTACGTAATGTTCCATCATTCTAGTAAGGTATTTCAACTCTCTCAGATCGTTGTTTAAGGTACGAACATAACCAATCTAGAGCAATACCACGAATTCCATATGAAGGTAATTTGGAAAGTAAAATGTCATGATCAATGACGTCAAAAGCTTTTGAGAGATCTAAAAATAATCCAATAGGTGCCTCGTTTTGATCCAATGATGAGGCGACATCTTTAAGAAAAGAAAATATAGCTGTTTCCGTTGATTTTGATTTTCTAAATCCATGTTGGCAATCTGAAAGGGCGTCGTGTTTAGTGAGAAAGGTTTCCATTCGTACGTAAAAAGTTTTCTAATATTTTGAAAAACTGATAGAAGAGAAATGTGCCGATACTTTTGAATTTCATTTTTGTTGCCTTTTTTGGAAAGCGGCTTAATTTTCGCTGTTTTGAAAATATCTGGAAACGTTCCAGTGCATAAAGATGCATTAAATATGTGAGTTAACGGGTGTATAATGGCATACGCACAAGTCTTTAACAAAGAATCCGGGAATTCATCTAAACCGGACGAATATTTATTTTTTAGTTTACCGATTATTTTGAGAATTTCATAGGAAGAAGTTTCGGAAACGAACATTGTGTCTAAAATTTGGGATAAACTGTCGGTTTTTGAATTTTGTGCCTGAAGACCCTTAGTGAGATCGGCAGCAATTCTCGAAAAGTATTGGTTAAAGAGATTAGCCACTGTTGCCTATCGTTCACATTTATATCGTTATATTTTAAAACAACATTCTCTACGGGTTTTCTAGTTGATTTAGTAGTATTTTTTATTATATTCCACATTGCTTTAGTTTTATTATTTGAGTTCAAAATATCCTTCAATCACTGTCGCGTGTGTTTGTGCAACCTGGGAACAGTAGGCAGCACCGCAGAGCACCTTGTTGTCTATGTGTAGCACGGTGTGGACGATATATATTTGCGGAAGAAACGTCGGGGATTCAATAGCTGAGTTTCGATTTGTGTCGCACCTCTTATTTGGTGACATCGGCGGTGCCACTTTGCTATTTTTTCGATTGAAACTACCACGTTCCACGTCTGTGATATTCTGGAAACTAGTCCTTATTTGGAAGAAGAGCGCAGCGAAGCTTTCTTTGCCTATAGCCTGCCCGGAGATCGAGCGACAGTGTCTGAATTGACAGGGATCACGAAGAAAATGAACATGCGGGGATCTGACGGGGTTGCATCAGGGCCGTCTTTGGGTTTGAAAGTACCCGAGGCACTCAGAGATTTCGGGACCCCTAATTCTTAGTTCCACAAATACGTTCTGGCGATCATAAGTTATTAAAAATTGAATATTACACAGTTAATAAGCATGTTGATTCCTCTTTTTAAGGTAAGGAAGGATTTGTAAAAACAATAGATAAACGGAATTAAATAGTGTATTTAATCGCTGTATTTTCTATAGTAATATTTTACTAATAACTCTAACAATAGTAACATAATAATATATGATTAAAAAGCAGCACAAGCAATTGAGCAAATGAGCGTTCACCCGTATAATTAGTGACCATTAACATTAAGAAAATTCTTAACGCTATTTCAATGTTAGGAAATGTCTTTTCAAGATCTTTTTTTAACAATTTATACATTTATGCCAAAGATTCGGTGCTGTTTGTTGGATTTTCAATGCGAAGATAATGTTGAAATTGAAAACACTCCGATATGAGGTCTTGTTCATTGACATCTGTGTTATAAAACTCAACAAATTGTTTACATTTATAAGACAATTCTTTCTCATCAATAAGCTTTAATTCTGATAAAAATTGAAATCGTTTACTTATAATACTGTATGTATCAGCTCTTCTATCCAATTCACTTATTAATGTGTCGATAATAGGGATATAAGTTTGTAATTTAAATTTTTCTTTGGCAGAAAAGATGACTTCGTCTGTTTCTGAGTCAAAATAAGTTACACGAGAACTTCTGTTTGTTACACGCGAATTTTGATATTCTGAATCGAGAAACATTTCTTTGGCGATTGTTTCAAAGTTATCAAATTCATTTCTCATGACATGCAAACAATTGATCAATGATGATATCAGCTTTGAAGCAACATCCAATGAAAGATTTTCTTTTTGCAACGTTTATTTATTTATTTATTTATTTATTTATTTATATATTTATTTATTTATATATTTATTTATTTATTTATTTATTTATTTATTTATTTATTTATTTATTTATTTATTTATTTATTTATTTATTTATTTATTTATTTATTTATTTATTTATTTATTTATTTATTTATTTATTTATTTATTTATTTATTTATTTATTTATTTATTTATTTATTTTACGTCAAAAAAACAGTTAAAAACTGCGTATGACGTGCTATAGGGAAAAGTGAATTGTGTGCACATTCACATTGTTCGTTTCATTGACTTTTAAAAGTATAGCACTCCAGACTTCGGTTAAAATAATATTCTCTAATTTTTTCATTTTCTTAGCTATACTGTAGGCTTCATTTCGCGTTTCTGCTGGGTTTTCTTTATTATTTTCAATAAATGCCAAAGCTAATATAATCTGAGAATAACCACATTTTAAAGCTGAGACTGCATCGTATCTAGCAGACCACTTAGTATCAGATAAACTTTTTACTACTTGATATTTTCTCAAGATTTTTTTTAATGTATCCCAACGATGTGTTGAACCCGAAAAGAAATTGTACAATTTTTGTACAAGTTGGAAATAACTCGTTGCTGTCATCACGCAACCAGCAGCTTTAGCCCCGACCAAATTCAGCGAATGTCCAGCACAAGGAATGAAAATAGCGTATTCACATAATTGACGCAATCTTGCTTGTAGTCCTGAGTACGCACCTGACATATTTGCGACATTGTCGTAAGTTTGACCTCGGCAATCATTAATTGATATCTGATTATTTTCGAGAAAAGCTAAAACCGTATTTGTTAAATATTCGGAACCATGTTCTTGAATAGGTATGAACTTTAAAAACCGTTCAATAGGTGTTTTATCTTTTACATATCGAATCGTAAATGTTAACTGATCAACATGGCTACAATCTGGAGTAGAATCAATACTAATTGAATGATACTTGGCCTGTTTCATCTCAGAAAGTATTTTTAGTTTTACTTGTTTACCCATAATCTCAATAAACTCATTGCAAATGATCGCAGATAAGTACGACACGAATCCTTTTCCTGAATTACCATATTTGTTCAAATGCTCTTTAAGAAATGGATCAAATTTGCTAATTAGTTCTAAACAACCCAAATCATTTCCATTCTGCTGAGAACCAATTATTTCATTATCACCACGAAACGGCAGTCCGCGGCCAGCAAGAAATTTGATTGTTTCAACAATTCTAATCAAAACACTTTTCCAATAACTGACTTCTTCATTGAATTGGACAAGTATTGATTCATTTACAGTACCCACTTTCTTACTTCGAACGATATAGTCCGTAGTTGCATATCTATGCCGCAAACTGTTCAGTAATTGCACGGTTCAAATTTTTCCAGTCGTGAAACCCGTGAAAAACGTCGGAAGAGCAAAAAGACGGCATGCAAACGTTTCACTGTTTTGCAATTTACGTGTAAACACAATTTAGTAAGATGTCTAATTACAATTTTCCCATTTCCATCTTCGTATTTCTCGCTGTTTTTGAAAAATCACAACTTTATTTTGAAAAAACATAGGTCCTTCTGAATCCAAAAACATCGATCTTATTCCATTCGCCGGAATCGTTTGATGTGCACCTGGATACTTTTGAAGAAGTCAGAGCATCACCTATATTTTCAGATGAGAAACATTTCTCATGCAATGAAACATCTTCCAGATGAGAACTACCTTCGGAGGTACCTGATTCTGGCTCCATTTTCTGGTTTTCTGATCGATTAATTTCATTCGGTGTGTCCAAAAGAATTTCTGGTGTGTCATTTGAAGATATACATGGATTTACTGATTTACTGAAAGATGTCAGTTCGGGTAATTTTTTTATTTCTTCTCAATGCTTTTTTTTTTTCCTTTTTTAAAATACAATATACTTTTACAAATTAGTTTATTTACAGATATTTTTGCATGCTAAATTACAGTTACAAAAGCAAACATTTTCGGTGCTTTCAATTTTTTATAATGTCACTTTGCATGTTAAAAATTGGGTTGATATTTCTTAATCATATTGATTTTTTTTATTCATTTACACTTGTTATATGTTATCATATTTGTATTTAAAATAATATAATTTTATTAAAATAAATAAACATTGTGGTTTACAAAATTATACATTAAAATGTAATTAAATGTATCTTAAACTTAATTTTTGTGTGTTCCGTCGTGGGTTCAAATGATATGATAAACCTTTCAGATGTTAATTATGTAAAGATGTATTTCATATTATACTTATAACACTTAACACTGTATTGCACTTGCTCTTCATTCGATTTCTGACTGCAAACTAAATTCATTTTCAATATTTGCCGATTGCTGCCAAGCAATACGAAGGTCGTTTGATAAGTCTGGTAAATTTCTATGAAAGAGCGCGCATTGTTGTTAAACATGTGCATTGTTGAACGATTCTTTGTAGACAGCTTTACTTGGCGACAGACTTCGAAAACTGAACTGATCAAATTATAAGTGCATATTTTATTAATCTCTCGACATTTGTACCATTGATGTTAGAAATATATAATATTACTTTAATCGTGAACATAAATTAATTCAGATGCAGTCTATATTGGTTCCACTCAATATATTTAAGTTAATCAATATATATGTAGTAAATATTACAATTTTTCGGTTTTGTTATATATTTTTTATTATCTGTGGGGGCCCTGAGGCACGAGCGTCGTCTGCCTGTGCCTAAAGAAGGCCCTGGGTTGCATACCAGGAAATTCGAGTACACCCTATTCTCAAACCCTGATTTGGGAGGTAGTGACGAAAGACATTGAAAGCCATTGGCTCACTGTGTCTTTGTGACACTGGCACATCAGTCTGTGATGAGTTCCATTGTTACCGCCGCTTTCACCAACCTTCGTCAAATCGGTCTTGACGATCTTCATTTTCATAAATATGAAATATTCAACACCTCGTTACGTTTCACCGGCACTTTTGGAGTAGAAATTAAGCTCCGGTAGCTTTGACGATTTGTCAAGGAACGTACGTTGATTTAGCTTCCTCATACAGCAGTAGTCTACAATGTCACAAGGCGGTTCTGTATTGGCTGCTGAACACAGACGACGTACATTCTATTATATTTCTCAGAAGGTTGGCATTGTTTGCACATTGAATGAGAACTATATTTATTTCTACTAATACTTTATTGCTTATTTTAGTGCCTTTGATTCGGAGTTCGATATTTACTGCATAACTTACCTGGATTGAGAGGATCGTGGTTACGAGGGAAATATGACAACAGTTAAATATTGTTGTATGTTCTCTTACGGAGGGAATTATGAAAGGGGATTACGGGAGGGAAATATGAAATGACAAGCCGAGTCAAGTTAACAACTATTAATTAGTAGTATGTATGAATAATATATACTACTAATAAGTATATACAAGTATATATGAATAATTCAAATTAGGTAAAAAGTAAAATTATGTATGTAACACGGGCGTTAACTGGTTGTAATGATCTTGGGTGACAAAAAGCTCTTAGGCCAAAGGCCCGTGGTGCACAAATAACTATTTTATGTGTCGTCTATCATTTCTGTAACGGAGGGAAGGAAAGTTCATTTTCCTTTCTGGGAAGTTCGCTAAAAACATTCTTGCCGTACTGCTGAAGCTTCAGTATCACGTGGAAATACCATATACTGTAGCAGTATTTAGGCGATTGCAGAAGAAAAGGTCTTTTTATTTACAGAACTTGCATCCTGTGGATGAAAAAATTCCATTGCAAAAAAATTCGCCGTCCACGAGGTGAAAATGTCTTTAACTCAAAATCCTAAAGCTATCAATAAGTGATGCATGTGCCGTATTGCTGTTTTTGGGGTATGGTTCTGTTTCTTCTAAAAACTTCAGGAATGTGCCTTCAACATTCTGCAACTGGTTACGAAATTAGCATCACCCAAAAGTTATAAAAACGATTTTTTGATAAATTGTGTGCTCTGGATTCATTGTTTCTTAAAACTCAGTATTCAGTAGTTAAGCATCAAAATTATCATACATGTTATCACACATGCGCCACTTTAACCGCAAAAGAGTAACATAACAAAGTCAACGAAGTACAATGCACGCGTTTGATGCATTCGAATATCACAACAGGAGTTCGAGTCGTCTAGGTCGACGATGGTAGGGTGTTCTGGTCGGTCACAATTTGATATTTTGATGATAGTTTAAAAACGACCTTGGTGAAACGTAAATATATGCCGTTTAGGGAGCGTTTAGTGAGCATGTGAAAAATCATTGAAGATTATTTCTGTTTATTGTTGTCACTTTTACTAAGTCATGCTTACAATTAACAAGTAGAGAAACTCCTTAAACCAGGCATGCGAAGGTCGCAGGCAAGGTAACAAGCTTACCAGAGTTCGCGGGCATTGTTTCCCGAGAAATGAGCGCGAGTTAAAAGAAAGTGTTACGGAAAAGGGAGTAGCAGTACGTCACTGAATACCTGGTAGATGACAGTCTTTACGAGAAGTCTGTCAACTAACAGTCATTGCCGTAACTTTAGCTACATTAATTCCCATTTTCTCTTTAAGGCGAAGAAATATCCATTAAAATATAGTAATACATCAGTCAGATTTCAAATTCTCAATTGAGAATACAATTTTTAAAAAAATGAATCAACAGTATCGTTATTTTTTAATCCTGTTTGCTTAAGAGTGACATAAAAGCACGAACTTTCTACGTTCCAGTTAGAAGGTTTAACAGATAAATAGACTCGTCTGTTAAAAAAAGCTGTTCACCTATAAGCGATAATTGTTTACTTAGAGACTTGTAAATTTATTGCACATTATTGTTAAAAACAATGAATAACTGAATGATTAGATAACACAACACAAAACGAAAATAAGGAAAGAATTCGCCATTTAAATATATTTTTGTCACTTAGCAAAGATGTTTATACAAGGGAGAATTTAGTAAGAAAATAAATATGAAATATTAATAAGTAGTGAAGAGTATAAACATAACGTAATTCTTGGTTATTTGATAGGACAGATCTGGGCAACATTTTCGTAAAAAGCTACCATTCAGCTCCTCGCGCCGCCCCAGTTTGTGCAATACACCACTTTCTGGATTTTAAGGGGAAATGAGTACGGAGCCAGAGGAAGTTGACCGTGCCCGAATGAGCGCCGGGCACCCCAGGCGGGCAAGTAGCTCGTTCTGGCGCGGTTTGACGTGCCTGATTTAAACGATCAGTCTTCATATTTACAGCAACATCTATGCATTCATTAAATCATTAGGTAAAGTCGTAACTTAATATTACGCAAGACTAGACGGAAATTCGAAAGCATGTAAACATTTTAATATTTTAAAAATCAAACGTAATTAAAACAGAGGTAAGATCAGATTAAATTTTATCTTCCCAGAGAAACTGTATTAATTATGAAAAAAGTAATCCTTGTTTTGAAAAAAATACCAGATATCTAGTAAATTAATTTAAATTAATGTGAAAATTGTTATGATTCTAAATATTATTATTGGACATACTTTTAAAATTGTTTTATTGTATAGTCGATTATGTGATATTCAAAATTCCATAAATTAAGAAATTTGGGATGATTCAACCAAGATTTATTAATTCCGATGTATTATTAAGTATGGAAATCTTACAATTTTATGAAGCGTACTTTTCCCATTTAATCATAAGAAAATCAGCATATTTTTAAGTAATCTTGAAATGGAATATCGACGTCAGGTAATCTACAGTTATTCTCTAAATTCGTGAGGTTTAGAACTGTCGTCAGCAGCCACGTTGAAAAACTTTTCTTTCTTGCTTGTTGAAAATTGTTCACGGTAAACTATGAAAGGAATACGATACTTCAAATCCTGCGTTGGCATCAGTCGACTTCCCGGCTGAAAAAATACTTTCTGAAACATTTCAGGACTGAATAGTAACATATACTTAATAGAAATAATTCGAAATTTCTTTAATGCGAATGTTTTTACAAAATTCTACACTCTAGTACTGCTTTGCAAGAAAAAAGTACGTAGTTCGGTTAAGAAATGCGCAGAAAAAAGTTTTGTAATGTGCGAAACAGAACCTGTAAAATTTATATTCAGACCGTGAAAACCGGGAAAAAACCTTCAATTCCAAAAACCCAGATCGGTGGCTACCCTGTGATGGTGATGAAAGAAGAAATGGACTATCAGAAACATACAGAGACTCACACAACACAACAAGCCTGATGCGGGACTCGAACCCGCGATCCTTCTATCGAAGACCGCCACTGCTCTACTGCCTTCGTGATCTCGTCCATCCGGATGGTAATGGTAATAATAATAATAATAGTAATAATAATAATAGTAATAATAATAATAGTAATAATAATAATAATAAATATAATAATTATTACTATTATCTATTGCAACTGATTATACTCTTGATTACCTTCGTAAATTACGCCCTCACACGGCGAGCACAATAACCTAGCTATTTATACTTTTCTCTGTTCACCTGTCAAGTGAACTTTCTTTTTTTTTTTTTTTTTTTTCTCCCTGCCCTAGCTGTAATTTACAATTGGGTGCCACAATGCCTTTGCTTGTCAGCTGCCCGTACCTCTGCTAGCTCGTATCACTATTACATCCTACCTGGTCGTGGTCCGCGCGCTCATTCCATACGGACTTGAGGTAGGGCCCGTTTCGTTCGTGCCTGGGTCAAATTTTACACATCTCTTAACAACACATGGATCTAAGGCAATTATGAGCCATATGGGATGCTCATATGTTTAATGTCGGATCTTTTCCTCATGTTCCAAAAACAAATACAATGTACCCCTCCGACTTGCGAAACATAACAACATAAAATACATAAACAACACAAAAAAAAAATACAAACATGCACACTGAAAATATAATACAAGATACAAGAATGCGCATTCTGTCGTGACCTTTTTGATGATTCTATTCTTAATCTAGTTGTCAGGACTTGGTCTTCGACAGAGTCTTTTTCATTGGACTTGCACGTGAACGAAAGAAAATAAAGTAAATGCACGAATCCTGCCACTTTCCTTTTTGCAGCGATGTCGCTCCCTGTCAGCGCCCGTCGTTGCTAGTTGTAATGTGCACCCTCCATGCACGCAGTCCCCGTTGAGCTGCCATCAGTTCCCGGACGCACTCATCCATTTGAAGTTACCAGACGTACTCACAACTATTGTTCCTCGCAACTAATCGCGCCTTCCATAAATGTTCTTTCGCTATCTCGCGACGTATTTAAATTTTACGACGCTTATGTTCCCCGCGCCTAACTTGCGCGAATAATGTCCATGCTAATTTTCCCGTGAATTTCCAAACAAATTAAATTAAATTTCAGTTCCACATCGTCTAAATAACTGATTTTAAATAACTGAACATGAATTGAAACTTTTGCAAAATAATTTCGCGAAATTTCTCAAAAATCTAGCATAGCATCAAATACGTGCGTTCACCATCAACGCTCGACTCGTTCTGTCTGTAACACATTTTACATTGTTGGTCTACAATTCCCTGCGACTGTCTTCTTTCAAACACATGCACATCACTATAAGAAATGTTCGAAAATATTTATGTTTTCACTGTTTTCGGGCGTCTTGCGTCTTACTATCGGCTTCATAATTTCACTAAATTTTATTTGGTAATTGTCACGTTACCAAATTCCCTTTTCCTGTCTTCCTTTTCTCAAAAACCATTATTTTCGTCTTCTCAGTTCGTGATGACGTCATTTACCTCTTAGGCCGCTCTTTCAATTCTTTCTTAATCCTCTATGCTATGGAACTGGATACTGATTTATTCCGAGCCTTACATAAATTCCCCCCGCGCCGTAACTAATTTTGCCCTGATCTAAATATTTTTCTCTATAATTTCCGAAAGTTTGGCCAAAATCCATCCAGGCATTCGCTGGATATTCAATAAAAACCGTCTCGTTATATACTTACAGAAGTACAACAATGGGTGCCATATTTTCAATCTTCGCCGTGTTATACATGCAATTTACACAATTTATGATATTTTCGGAACCCGTGGCTCGAATAATGTGATTTTTGTTTTAAAATGTTCCTGAATTTGGGTTCTATTCACTGTTTATAACGCCCATTTCTGCCCTTTACGTTTTCTATTACTTTCCTGACAATTATTATTACGCGGCGCTGTTGCGGCGCTGTCTATTGTTTATTTCATTCTTAGTTTCTCTTTGATTACATAAAAGTTCCGTGGTCTATGCATTCTTGCGGGCTAGCCTCACAAATCATTACACTATACTACTATAATTACTATTACTACTATTAATAATAATAATTATTAATATTATTATAATAATATGTAATAATATTATTATAATAATATATTATAATAATATAATTTATTATTATTATTATTATTTTGTTTTATTATTATTATTATTGTTGTTGTTATTATTATTATTATTATTATAATTATTATTATTATTATTATAATTATAATACACACATGCCATATTTATTTTTGTGGTAAACGATTGTGGTGAGTCGGCTTGGTTAGCAGACAATTGGTCCACAGGTAAACGTCCCTACCAAAATGTTCAGTTGTGGAAATGTCCACTAGTATAAAAGTCCACTGCAAATAATAATACTGGTTTTCGTCAAGTTATTTATAGGTCCATTGCAGAAATGTTCAGCACCTACATGTCCAAGAGCTTACAATGTCCACTGCAATTAACAGGAAAATGATACGGAAAATGAGGATTCATGAACAATGATAGACATTATATAGATTATATGTGTGATTATATGTAGATATTGTTTGACATTATTGTTGTCCTTGTAATCCTAGTATCTACTCACTATTTCTTTAATTCGCTTTTGATTTGTGGCATATTTCTTATTTGTGGGATGTCGAATATTAATGTGTCCGCTTTGGAGTTGTATCATGATTTGTTCTGTTTCATTTTGTTCGTTTGTAATGTTTTATAAAAATTTCCAAATATTCACTATATGTCCAGAAACCTTTCTTTCGAATTTACAATGGAATATCTCTACTAGATGCTACAGAATGTTAAAAATGAAATAAGAATGTTATTATTGATGAAGACAAAGTATTTCCAGCGAACAGAACCGGACATTACTCATTTTATAGACATCATTCAGTGGACTTTCTTGTGGACATTTTTGCTGTGGACATTCCGTTCATGGACGTTATGCTGGAGACTTTATGCAGTGAACATTATGGTGTGAAAATGTTTGCTGTGGACATTCCGTTCATGGACGTTATGCTGGAGACTTTATGCAGTGAACATTATGGTGTGAAAAGTTTTGCTGTGGACTTTGTGTTAATTCGACATTGTCCTATGGACCGATTGATCTGGAACCGCCAGCTTAAACTTAACCTAGCTCGCCATTCATTGCGCAAAAATTTGAAGAACAAAAATTAAGTTTTGCGTAATTAACTAGCAATTAAATAGTTCTAATTGGTAGCATATTTGGTTATGTGGTAACCGATTGTTGTAGTGCCAGCTTAAGAGAGGTCACTTGTCAAGTTGTTGCCGCTTTCAACACCCATTAGCAAGAACCTACGAATCGAAAGGAGACAACAGCAGAAGCGTTTAGCAGTTTTTATTATCAGTGTTTGATATATCTCTGTGGTATTGTAATCCAATTCTTTTACAACAATTTTCGTTGCTACACTGGCAAAGATGTCTTGTGCATGGTTTGCAACCTCTTTGACGTGCGTGATGAGAATGTTTGCTGTTTCTTTTATTTAATGCTACCCCTATTTTTCTATTTATTTATTTATTAAGCACTTTTCCAGCCGCTATTTCACGCAGAATTGCTGAGGTATCAGTCTTAGCCTTTCGCAAACAATATTATTCATGATTCATAATATGAGTGTAATTGTATCGATGATCAGAAGTGTTTATAATGCTGTATTTGGTTGGTGATATTGCTATCTTATGCATCATATTGCCACAATATTTATCTCTTACTTTGATCTTTTTTTGGTTATTTTAAGGTCGCATCAACATTTAGGTCATAGCGACCACTATTGCAGTTAACGGTATGGTAATTATGAAGGTCAAACGAAATGATGATGATGATAGGGGTGAAAGGACGAACGAATACAACCACGCCCGAGGCGGAACTCGAACCCGCGACCCATCGTTCCGAGATCACTACGACACTACTGCCGTAACGATCTCGGCCACCGGGCCGGCACTTTCATCTTTGACAGAAGGAACTGACTAGAATAAATGAAATTTAGTGGGTTAATGTCGCGTAATCAGCCATGCCAATGATTGAATTTACGCTCTACCACGCTTTTGGTACTTGGAGAGGAAGTGCGTATCTCTGAGCGTTTCTCATTACGTAAGAGCGATACAAAATATGTTCTTTATAGTCAAAACACTGTTGGCTGCATTAAAGTACCCTCGCTTATACCACATGGCTTAAATGACAGTTAAAAAATTAGAATGCATCTTTAAAATTTATATTTGCTTCTTAAAGCGTGTATCAACGCATCAACACTGTTTTCTTTCAATTCTCTACGGGTAAGTGTGAGGAATATGTTGAAGTGTAAGAGTGACATATATATATATATATATATATATTATATATATATATATATATTATTAATTTTTCCTCTTCGTTTGATTTGTATGTGCATACTATTTGACTTGTATCGTGTTTGGTGAAGTAAAAAGATGTTTACAGTATTGTAAACAAAAAATTCGGTTTTGAGAATTATTTTACTAAACGCGCAACCACTGTACTCGTAATGTAACATTTATTTAAAGATATGGTGATGAAAAGAGGTGAAAGGACAAACACAGATACAACCATATCCAAGGCGGGACTCGCCGCGATCCTTCGGTCCGAGATGGCTACGACACTACTGCCGTAGCAATCTCGAGCACCGGATCAGCAAAGGAACATTATTTAAATAAATAACACTGTGGCATTAAAACCAAGTGTATAAACAAAACCAAGTAGTTTAAACAAAAATCTTTATCATTAACTTAAAAATTTTAAAAACCTTAATTTAAAACCTTAAAAATTTTAAAAAACACATTCTAATCCAAACCATTAATTTAACTCCAAACCCATAACATATTTGATTATTTGAGAAAATTCTATTGCGATATCTCCTACGGTTGTTTTATGTTGTTTGCTGGCCTGGCAAGGCCAGGCAAGGCAGAATGCCATCGCGGCAAATGCCAGCCCTATTTTGCCTTTACTCCTCAGTCCAGTTTTGAAAATCACAAGAAATTCAGAGTCCAGTACTTTGCTACACCATCCCTCCATGATGTCAGTCCACTTCACAGAATAAAGTTTACATCCCCCACAATAGGTGGCAGTTTTTACACCTTTGTTGCTTAACTCGTTTTTGCGTGCATGCCGTCGATTGTAATTATTTGTCGTTTTTGCTTATTTGTCTGCCAAATATTATCGCAATCCTTTTCGTCCTTCCGGATGCAACTATTTTTGACGATGAGTATACTGCAAGGAGCTGAGTATGCAGAAGCTGGTAGCCTTAATCCGAAGGAATATTTTCTAATTTTTTCATTTTTCGTGTAAATTTCTAGTAAATTTAGTAGTTCATAGTAAATTTTTTAAATTCAATTTCGATTAGTTTATCCAATCTCTTTTCTAACAACTGATTTGTGTATTTGACCATATGCCATTACACTCATTAAGTTTCTAAATTTTTTTCCTCACGGTATTTTGTGTTCCAGAGATGAATTTGAATTGACTACAGAATGGCATGAGGCTATAGTCTCAGTCACGATTGGTGCCGCTTGGCTCTTCGCTCTTATAGGAGGCTGGCTGACAGGTAAGGGAGACGCCATCAGAACAGTGATTAATGAATGTTAGACCACATTTTCCCCTTCTTTGACAACGACGCGGTAAGTTCTACAGTGCATGCCATTCCTTGCACTTCTAAGTATCGGTTCCATTTTCCTCATATTTCTTAAATCCTTTTGCCCTCAGTTTGGACATACACGTGTTTCGGGTTCATGAGAGATCTTTTGGGACTTCTCTCATTTCCTCCAGGTCAATCCATTTTAAATTGTCCAGAATTTAATAAATTGATCGCTCGACCATCTCGTAAAAACTTAATATTGTGTACATAAATTTCCTTATGTCTTGGCTGTTTCACATTTGTAGAGGTTCACTCTTTTCAAAATTATTCAGCTGTGGGTTGTTCTAGCATTCTAGAATAAAAAGCATTGGATTCAGTATACTCTGGCCTACAAATCGAACTATTACATTTTTACCTTCTATCCTTTTATTTGAGAAATATTTGCAACTAAATCTGTGGAACAGAAATGAAACAAGTTCAGAAAGTTATTTCCCAAAGAAGGAATAGAATCTCAGACTTAATTTTTTCTGTGCTTTTACGTATAATAGTATAGTTACTATTGTGAAATATCATTGGTACGTAACTTACACCTTTAAAATTACACCCTCTTAAAAATTGGAATTTTCGATTTTTTCCAAATTTTCAACTGTAATATCACTGTTGGGGAACCAGATAAAAATCTGAGAATTGCACACATAGTAGATCGCAATGGTTGTTTGGTATTAACCAAACTGCATTAAAAAATTTAACTTTTAGATTTAACTCAAAGTATTTTTTTTAATTAAGAACTTTGGCAAAAAAAGGCTTCAATTCTACATTGAGGTACTTATTATTTTGAGGCTATTTTAAGTTAAAATCCATTTTTTTAAGTAATTAATTATACTTTATTAATAAACAAAATTTGCGTAATCTATTTTGAATATTACTCGATTTTGAAACAAAGTTACATCTTGAAATCTACGTTTGTAATTAAAAGTATGGTCATTTTGATATCAAAAGCTGAACCGGATAGTATTAAAATAGGTTATAAAAGATAACAAATAAATAAATTTAGCTTTTTGTTTATTTTTTCGCGTGTAGATTTGCCATTCTTCTTATTATTTCTGAACCTTTCCTCCGATATATGGACGGTGGCACAGTACTCCTTAGATTCAACATCAAGATCAAACATGTTGGACGCAATGATTTTCCTGGTAAAAGATTGACCGAAATATTTTTATTCGTGTAATAATGAGCTAATGATATTTCTCTATACTTTTGATGTAGGCTTTTTATGATTTTTGTAAGGATCTGACCAAGACTGACCATTTTTGGAAATATTTTATCTCCAAATCTGTACTTACAGATAGATGCGATATCAGAGTTATTCCTTAATAAAAGTAACACTTTTTCCCCTTCACCAAAGTCTTCAATTGACTTAATGTCCGTAGGAAAACTCCATAAACAGTTTTATGTCAAACTTCATTAGTAAAAACATCTGTACAACACTAACATTCCATTTTGATTAACGGCCACACAACTGTGAACAAACTGTGAACAAACTGTGAACAAACTGTGAACAAACTGTGAACAAACTGTGAACAAACTGTGAACAAACTGTGAACAAACTGTGAACAAACTGTGAACAAACTGTGAACAAACGTGAACAAACTGTAACAGAAACACCTTTTGATGGAAAGGCAAGCTACAATGAAGCCACAAACTCTTAAACGATTCAAAAGCTGTGCGATTTCGAAATCGTGTTAATCCACGGCCCCCTTCGCGTTGGTTCTCTCAGATTCACGAACCCTGAGTTATTGATACACCAATATGGCAGTGGAGTACCAGTAATCCGTTGTAAAACATTTGCTCGTGTCAGCAGACACCTACGAACAACCTAAGGCTCGAGGGCAGAGTTCGCATGTGCACCTAATGTCACACTATCGTTTATAGCGAAATCAGTTAACCCCTTTACACGAAGTCTGCACAGAGCATCTGAGCGGCATGCACGGAGAAAAAAGAACAGTTGCTGTATACCTGATCCATTATACTGTATCAAGGGAATGCATGATAATATAGGCCCAACCAGGTTCACTGTTGCTGTTTCATGACGGAGATAGTTGGTACGAAAAGTTGCATCGTAAAGAGTCCCTTGTTGCACTCCTCTGAATTCACCTTGTCAGATGTACACGGGTAGAAGCTGCCCGCCCAACAACCTTGTTGGAAGAGTTGGCTATCTGCTCGGCGTAAGCAGCAACCAGGTTGGAGAATCCAGCCTACCGTCATGACGCATCCGGACGAAACTGATAGGAGCCGGCCTTCCGTGTCGGCTTGCACAGCTATACTGGTTGAAGGGCCAGCCGTACGTGCTGCCTTATTTAAGCATTTCTTATTGGTGTTACAAGTACTGATCGTTGACGGGTATAGGATGGATTATGCGTAGTACTTGTAATTTTATGAAATCAATATAAATTTATTTGGAAATCACCAACATAATCATATTTATATTTTTTACTTCTGTTATTTCAATTTCGTAATCTAAATGTACAAACATACTATAAAAATCAAATCAAATTAGTTAAATTAATTTAAAAACTGGAATTAAAATGTATTGCCCACAATTGATTTACCTGCTGGGTCTGCAATTTGAATCAATCTCATTGCTGAAGTTATTTTGTGTTAAATGCATATTTTTCTGGATTGCTTCAAAATTTAGGATTATATTCTTCAAATACTATTGATTAATTTCACACACATAGATCACTGGTAATTGACAGTGATACAAGGGAGGGGTAAATAATTAGGTGCAGACTCTTAGTCTGCTTGCATGCAAAAAAATAAAATAAAATTGTTATAAAACCATGTATAAAAAAATTATATAAAAAAAATGTTTTATTAAATTTTGTAAAATTGCCTATACCAATTCAGAAATTGAAAACAGCAGGATTACCTCTACTGAAGTAATTAATTATTGTTGAAGTAATTATTTATTACAATGTCTTTGAAATTAGTGTTTGGACATGCAAGTGTGACTGCCAAGGAAAAATTATATAAACCAATAAATTCAAATTCGATTTAAAAATTCTATGAAATTTAAAGAAAATATTGTGATTCAAGAGCAGAAAATGCAGAATTTGACCTCACATTGGCACAGATTTCATCTTACAAATATGCTCCAATTACATCTAGTGATGTATTAGAATGTTCAAAAAGATACATTTCTCACAAAAGGATGAATTTGACTGAGTAAAACTTTGAAAAAATGTTTAGTTTTCCTGTTTTTAAAAGACAATGAAAAAAATACCAAGCTAAAATTTGATTGTGCATGTTTTGTCCAATTTTATCTGGCATATGTATGCAGGTTTTAGCATTTTAAAGGGCATGAGAATCATGTCTAGTAATATTGAATTGTTTCATTTCAAGAGGAAAGTATTTTTTTTACTTGTAGAGGAAAGTATTTTATTCACTTGTTTCAGAAAATTATCATAGTCAACACTATTACAATAGTAATGACATTTCTTTGCCCAAGAATCATGAACACAATCTGAGATATTTTTCTCTGGTAATTTTGAAGCTGAATAATAGCCAAAATCATTGCATGTTTGAGAATGCAGTGCTATCAATACTATATGCTACAAACAGCACACTGTGGAGAACCCTAAATTATGAAAAAAACTTGAAAGCTTTTTTCCTTGGAAACCAAAGTAAAAATTAATAATCTTTCAAAAGAAAATTAAAAATTGTCACACTCCATGAACTTGATTCAGAACTCTAGTTGTAAAACAATATCCTGAAAAACCAGCATTTTGAAATTAATGACACTTTTTTAGTGGGAATGTGAATATTACTCATACTCAATTGTAAGCATTCTGAGAGCACTACTACATAGTATACATTGAAACAAAACCACAAGTGACACGTAATGAGAATTTTAAAATAACTTGCCTGGTCAAAAATGATACACACTAAAAACATTGAACCATTAATGTATACACATTTTGTGAATGATAAAGACGAATGATATCACAAAAGTTCAGGATGCTTGCAAAATTAGCAAAATGTATATTGGCATCACCTTCAAATACACGTTCATGATCTTGTCATAGAATGCAATAGCCATTTAGAATTAACAATATTCATGAATATCTGCATCAATGAACCATCACCTGTTTTAATTACCAATTTCCATCACCTGTCCCAAAAACTACCTGAAAAATAAAATTAATACAATAGTATTTGAAAATGTAATGAAAGTGATAGTTATTGAAAAAAATAGGAAGTGTTTTACAGCAGTTTTTTGTGAGGAATGCATTATTATTTTGTTCATTTATTTACAGTATATATTGTGATGAACCCATCCTGCCGCCACGGCAACACACGCATGCGCGCAATGCGCACAGCTCGCGGTCTGGGTACCTCACAAAGGGGGGGGGGAAATACCGTCACACCGAAGTGCGTCGGTAATCAGCTGACAGGTGTGCGCGTTAAATTTATCAATGAAGGGCGCCAAACGGGCACTTACCTGTCACCTGGCACCGGCATTCGAGAACCTCAAGGGGGTAGGCACTCTTGAATGAGGGCATGCACGGGGTTTGCTATTACTACCACTACTTTACAATAATCACAAAGTTTTGTAACTTTAAGTGTCAATCACCTGAATGGCAAGAACACATTTATTGCTTTTGTTTCTATAATACAGTTTGGGTAAGGAATCCCCTTAAACTAAATTATATGTTATTTACATTAAATGACACCTTTCCTATTTTTTACTGTCTTTGGAATAATTACAAAATGAAAGTCTTTCGTTCACCTCTTTCGATGATTGCACAATCCGTAGTCGTCCCCGAAGCAGTCGCTGTCGCGAGCCGCACCACGGCAAGGCGCAGCCAACCGGAAGCAGCAGTGCGTGCGGTGCTAGTGCTCCTGGCTCCGATCGGTGATTATTGGAGGAAGTCGTCTGACGCCACCCACTCCTCACCAGGCCAGCCTCAATGACTCGGCTCACAATCATTCCTTCCGGAGGCGCCGGCCCGTTGAAATCGGAATAAATTCCTGATTGTCTTTTTATACTGGGCGGCCTGCACTATGTTGGTCGACCCCCAAGTCACTGCTCCCACTACCTCTCATCAACACTGCAGTCTCAATTCTGTGTCGTTCTCTCGCCTTCTATCCGTCTTCTGCCAAAATCCGCTGCCTCGAGCTTCCTGCGTCGCATCCCCACCCTTTTCCAAGTTTCGCCCATCGCTCCTTCACGTGATTGGAATTTTGAATATTATTGGCCGAAATCTTAGTTTCCAAAATATTCGACGCGAGTCGGAAGCCGATAGGGTATTTTCAAATTAACCTCATTTTCTGGGCGCCTGATTGGTGGTCTTTGTTGTGCGTGTGTGTACACCGGAGATGAACAAAGCAGTCCTTTCTGCTGTCTTCGTGACGCTTATATGGGTCCTACGGGATAACTTCAACAGTAGCCGGGATCTCTATAATTTGCTTGTTCCGGTGCCTAGCCGTGCACGTGGACTGGCCGCCGTTTGCCTGAAGGGCTGTCCCGAGAGACAATTGCACCCTAATCGTAAATCTTTTGAATCTTCTGGCACGCGTTCGCGCGTCTTGCGCTGAGCCGTGTCAAATCAGGCCCTTTCCCTAATCGGCGTGACAGAGGGGGAAGTTTTGGGTCCGGCGACTAGCAATGACCTCATTGCAATATATATATATATATATATATATATATATATATATATACACACACATTTACATAGGCTTTAGTCTCAATTTAAATACAGTAATCAAAATTCTGTACACTTATAACATATGGGAATACTACAGAACAATTAATTCTACAATTTCTAATTGGCGGGGGCGCTAGCCGAATTCGTTTACTATGCTCCGTGAAGTCAGGAAGGTTAAGTGAATTCGATACTCGCGGGTTCGTGGTTGGGTGACGGGCCAGGAACCCCGGGATCTAACGGCGTCGAGCCCCTGGCCGAAAGGATAAAAGGCACTGACTGACTGACTGCGACGTGACGAGACTTGACAAATATTAAAAATAAAAAAAAGCACATTAATAGAGGCTTACTCCTCAGTGCAAAGCGCTCAACGCCCGTTAAGGGGCTTGGAGACGCGTTGGGTCAAGGTGTAGACGCAACAAATTAGAAAAAATTGCCGTTAATAACACTTCAAGACTATATTAAAATTATTTCAATGAATTGGCAACATAATAAATATTTTTTTAATGTTAATTGAGTATTAAAAACTAATCAAATAACTTAAACTTTTTTTAATTGGTATTTTTTTGAAAATTAAAAAGAGCACAAATGAATGAGTTTGGAAGCCAAGCTGTCTATAACCACTTAACAACATTAGAATTTGAATTGAAAGGATTTAAACCGATGATATAAAATGATATCATTGTTTATCTTGTTCGACATAACCTTTTAATGGCATTTTGCAATTTATTTACATTAACATAACTTCGAGCCGGATTAGTGGCCAAGTTTTCTACATTATGTTCAGTAGAAATGCTTATAAACTAACATACGCCTTTCTATTATTACAACTCATGATAGAAATATATACGTACCTAAAAGTTGCAATTCCATTCCACCATTCTCTTTTAATCTTGGTTGACAACTCTTGTTTGATTTCAAATAGGCGGTGTTAATGAAGATATAATTTTCTTTCGAACTTCATTCGACCAACTTCATTCTCCCATTGAAATAAGATTTTCACTTCAAAGAGGTAATTTAGACTCTGTTGTCAGGCGCCTATTAAAAGATATCCACCAATAACCTTTTGATTATAATTCACACTGATGCAGCACGATAAGTTTCAATACGGTACTTACCAGTGAACTCCTAATACGTTCAACGATTTCCTTCGCCAACGACGTATTTTTCTACAATAACAAATTAAAAACTTTCACAACGATGCGCTTTTCGCCACTTCTAAGAAATTTTCCTGAAGGGCCTCTCTTAGCCCTTTCAAAATGAACTGAATAGTATGTCCTCGCAGGCCGATCGGCGGCGCGACTTTGCGGTCCAAGGAGCCGCGTCCCACGCGCTTCCTCCTGACCCTCGGCTGATATCAGGTCCTTATCGCTCAGCAACACGCTTGCACTGGTCTCCTTCGTTTGCAGTAGTTTTGATGCAAGGTTAATTAAACAACTGATGGGTCAAATTAGTTCTTATGTAGTGAACCTACACTTGTACTTCTGTAAATCAGGATTTTTCTTAGGATGAACGGATTATATTGCGTTACGGTCAGATTGCAGCAAGCTTCGGCGCGCGCGCGCAACTTCCTGCCCGGGGGGGGGGGGGGCACGCACTTCCAAGAGCCCACCGAAGGTCTTGGGACTGATAGCTGATAAATATATAACGCAATTAGTCTGTCTTTGGACATTTATACTTACATGTGTAACAACGCAGACGGAAAATAAATAATTATTAAAGTTTGTCTCAAACTTCGTTTGCGTTTTGAGCAAGAATGACAGCTATGTTTTCTTTGATTGATAAAGTCATAATTATCCCATCATGCTTCTATTCTTCTATTATGTAATTGAAATAATGTGATATACATATGTGTATACACACACATACACATATATTGAGACGAACCGGTAAGCCCGGCTTGTTCGCAGTAAATTTATTTGCAAGGGACAGGTCTTCTTTTTCGTGAATGGGCTCGGGGTTATTAATCAGACACCACTGTTCCGTGAACAAAACAAACATGAATTATTTATTATTCTACACAAATCACTATTGATTACAAATATCTGTGGTGGTCTTTATCCTTTTCTTTACCTCACCCAGAATCACTGTTAGTTCTTTCGATCTTACATCGATTGAGGAAATATTTACCGTTTAATACTCCCTCCTCGAGCGTCGGCGGCTTCGGGGACTCTCGGATTGTCTCGTACTCCTTCGCTGTGCTGCCTATGCCCTCTCCACTGGGGGCCAGCCGATGCGATACGTTTGCGTTTCCGAAGCACTTTCTCCAGCGTAATCTTCCCACGGTGCCTCTGCGCCTCCCCGCTGAACTCCTTTCCAGTTCACCCAGATCTACTCGATGTCACCTTCCGCGAGCTGACAAACGCCACTAATTATTCAAGGTACAGTTTGCTAGCGCGTGTCTCACCATTTCACCAGGCTACTAGTCTCGTGGCGTACTCCTCTGCACACAAGTTCTCTCGATCAGTAATGAAGATTCATGTATTTGTTACAATAATATTTTCATTGTCTTTGTTTTTCTATGAATAAATGAATGATTATAGAGGGGTAAATTAGCGGTTAATGAATTGCATGAAAAAAGTAGCAAAATCCAATGCCACATCTTCCTGATTAAGGCGTTCCCCCCTAGAATGATCCCTTGTCCTTCAAACATTTCTGACAACAGCATATTTTGCTTCAAAATTTTAATATGTTGTCAGTACTTGCTCGACCAATTTGTATCCCTAATTTAGGGAAATGAGGTAAGTACAGTCACAAGTGTGTGTGTGTGTGTGTGTGATATATATATATATATATATATATATATATATATATATATATATATATATACATGTGAGTGTGTGTGTAACAGATGTTGAATGATTTTCCATGTGTATTTTCTTCAATACGTAATTAATCTGAAAAGGTACCTGGCTGCTGAGCCTAGTGCTCTGCAACATGATTAGGCTCGATGAAGCCGACAGGTCCGTTTATGAAGCAACATCAACCTCTAAGAAATCACGGGCCGGTTGGTCCGTCAAAGTGAGCAATCTTAGATGCTGTTGTAACCAGGAAAGGGAGTAAAGCAACAAGGTCTCTCTTTCGCACACGAAGGTTTTGTATGGAAACCTTGTTGGGATTTATGGTATCCTTTTTTTTAGTGTGACTGTTGGCAGAACATTGCTTTAAATGAAGATTTTTACATTTGCTTTTGTAGCGGTCAGTGGTGCACTCCCACCACCACCACCACCACCACCACCACCACCAGCATAGATAGGTGCGCGTCTGCTCGAAAGCCGGCAGAATAGTTCTATATTATAGCCTTCACGCTAAGCTTTCGAAATCGTGTTTCTGTCCGATTCACGAAACCTGCGTTGTTGATATTCTAAGAAATTTTAAGTGGGCACGGTCGAGTTCGGCACTAGCTTCGACTATAGCCTCTATATATACTATAGATAGATACTAAGATACTATAGCCTATAGCGACTATTCGCCTTCTTAAACTGCACTGACCTACAGGCGTAGTTTGGTTTGTTTTCTTCGTGTTTCCGGGCGCGTCAACCGCTTTGGTCACTAGTCCCGTTAGTGTAGTGGATGTTTTTTCTCGGGAGATGGCGGTGATCTTCCTCCGCTGGATGGCGAGATCTGGCGCCGACCTACCGTCGGCTAGTGGGGTTTCCCCCTAAACAGGACTCCCCCACCAGCGGGGCACCGCCCCCGCCGGAACAAGCTCTAAGCTCCCGACCGGTCTCCCGGAATATGTGATACTGTGGTGCATGTTAGTGTAAGGGTAGAGGATAGGACAAGGAAGAGGAAGGCGCGGTCCGTGGCCCGTTTTGTAGGGTGCATTCGCCTGGTGTTGTCCGGCATTTGCCTGGTGTTGATCGGAGAAACCACGGAAAACTACCGATCAGAGCAGCCGGCCGCTAGAAATCTTCTGCAGACAGCGACTGAATTCGACGTAGCTGAAAAGCTAGTGTCGAAAATCCTGCCGCCGTCAGGACTCGAACCTAGGACCTCCGGGTCAGAAGCGCTGCAGTGACAGTTGATACACTGGGCTACTGCTACCGGTACCTACCACCCCCTCTCCACTGGCACATGCTGATTCCCTTGCATTCTTAACTCAGTCTCGTTATTTGCATCTAAGGAGTACCGTGCAATCGTCCGTATCTCTGTAGAAACATTTTGAAATAATAAGTAGAATGGCAAATCTACACGCGAAAAATTAAACAAAACGCTAAATTTATTTATTTATCTTTTATAAACTATTATTATATTATCCGGTTCAGCTTTTGGCATTAAAATGACCATACTTTTAATTACAAACGTAGTTGTCAAGATGTAAGTTTGTTTTAAAGTAAAGTAATATTCAAAGTAGATTACGCAAATTTTGTTTATTAATAATATATTATAATTCATTATTTTAAATCAAAATGGATTTTAACTTAAAATAACCTCAAAATAATGTTACTACTACTTGTCACAACGTATCCTCAATGTAGAATTGAAGCCCTTTTTTGCCAAAGTTTACAATTTTTTTAAAAAATACTTTTAGTTAAATCTAAAAGTTAAAATTTTTAATGCAGTTTGGTATCATAGCGATCTACTATGTGTGCAATTTTCACATATTTATCTGGTCCCCCAGAAGAGATATTACAGTTGAAAAAAATCGAAAATTCTAATTTTTTAGAGGGTGTAATTATAAAGGGGTACGTTACCTGCAATGATATTTTACAAAAAGTAACTATGCTATTATATGTAAAAGCACAGAAAAACTTGAGTCTGAGTTCTATTCCTTCTTTGGGAAATAACTCTGAAAATCGAACTTGGTTCATTCCACAGATTTAGTTGCAAATATTTCTCAAATAAAAACATAGAAGGGAGAAATGTAGTAATTCGATTTGTAGGCAAGAGTATACTGAATCCAATACCTTTTATTCTAGAATGCTAGAACAACCCAAGCTGAATAATTTTGAAAAGAGTAAACCTCTACAAACGCGAAAAATGGCGCACGGCGTAAAACAAAAATGGCCGTCATTTGTAAACCAGATACAATAAAAATAAATCAAAGATGTTTTTGAACAGCCAAAACATAAGAAATTTATGTACAAAATATTAATTTTTTTCGAGATGGTCGAGCGACCAGTGCTGGACCACTTAAAATGGATTGACCCTCCGTGAAATACTCTACGTCTAGTAACAATAAATGGTATTGAGGTTGCTCGCTTCATTTCAGTTTCATTTCTTTTAATGTGACGGCGGATATAAAAGTGACCTCACATTCTTTGAATTAATTGAGCCTTGCTTTTTATACCTTACTGATAGAACATCTGGTGCGGTAGAATATCATTGTCGGAATTTACGGTTGTCGACTTTCCCCGTAACACGCAAATGTTTATTTCTCGTCTGGAATCTGAGCCTAGTGCTCACCCAAGTCCCACCGCTTGATGTTATTTTTTTAATGTGTAAAGAACTGCGGGAAAAGCGAAGTTATGATCTAAGGCATAGAATCTGTCAGACATATTCACGTATTGAGTAAGAAGTCACAAGGAAATGGAGGTTAGTTACCGGTAGACCACTACCGAGAGTACTAAAACTGAAAATGATTGACACGTTATTTTTAACTATGAGGAGATATAAATATTTTTTGTTATTTACGTCGTTAAACACGCGCTTAGCTCCTTAGCAACCAACCATCTAAACAACGCTTTAAGAGCACGTCCATAGCAACGGCCGTTAAAATGGCCAAGATCCATTAAAAATATTTTAGAGAACGGGTTTATTTTACCACTGCTCATAAATCTTTGTATAAATATGCCTCACTTGTCCCCCTTGTTTTTTTGTCCCATTTCATCCATTTGTCTCCAATGACCCTTCCCCCCGACGTCCGTCTTGTCCCTTGCATAAATTGCCCCATTGTCCCATTTTGTGCCCTTGTGCCATTTTGCTTCCTTGACACATTTCTCCCCTTGTCCCATGTTGTTCCTTTGTATCATTTTGTCCTATTTGGTCCTTTTCATTTGTCCCGTTGCCCCTTGTTCCTTTTGTCCCCTTTCTATTTGCCCCCCCCCTTTTTCTCTATTTTGTCCTTTTTCTCCCCTTTTCCAATTTTGGCCATTTTGTCCTTTCCTATTTCGCCCCCTTGCCCTCTTCGTCCTCCTTTCTCCGCTTTGTCCCCTTTTGTCCTTTTGATCCTTCCGCGCACTGCGATTGTTGTTTCGAAACGGTTGTACGAAGTGTGCCAACAACCGTTGTGGCACCAAGGTACCAAGTGTGCCACAGAACATTGCGAGTAATGACAATTCTTAACTCAAGAAAGTGATAAATGTTTATTTTGAATGACTAGAAGAACTAGAAATAACAAAATAGATTGTATGTAGCACGTCCTCTATTAGTCTGTCTTTTAGTCTTTAAGGACTTGTTACATAATAACTATCACATGGAGTACCTACATACATACAACACATAGAATAATTACGTAAATAACTATTACATAGACGACCTACGAGTGACGTCACTACTACCATCTATGGCTCCGTACAACACACTTACAGAAGAATGAAGAAAAGAACCAAATAGAATCAGATTTAGTAAATCAATATTTCTTCTTGATTGTCAATATATGTTTACAAATAAAAGTTTCCAAAGTTTTTATGACACTCATTTATTCAGTAATTTCACAACGTTTCGTAACTCGTTTTGTTACATCTTCCGGTGCTAAACTTAGTGAGGGAAAGCTATCCCATTGAATTACCACATCAGCAGAACATTCAAGGAAACATTACGAAATACCTCACTCTCACACAGTTGATACCACATAACTAACCGTTACGAACAGACACTCCATTCAAAGTTTGAATGATTGTCATAAAAAACTTTGGATACTTTTATTTGTAGAATTAGATATCTACAACACCGGCACAGCGTTACAGTCGACCGAAACTGGGAAAAGACTAATGAAGACCAAAGTCATGTTGTGACGCTATGTAATACATGGATTCCACCATGAAGTGTGGAAAATTTAGAAAAATTCCATGAGCCTAGTGAAAAATGTATCTGCGAGTTGTGTAATCAAAAGTGAGATTGTTACCGTGTAGATGTGTTCAAAAAATGAGAAATCGATTTGTGATTACAGTAGAGTCTAAACAACAATAAATGCCCACTCGGGTGAACTTTCCGTCTTTAATAATAAGTAACTCGTGCTTAGCCGCTCACAGGTAGTCGTCGCGTGCGGACGTGTTTCGGAGTAGCTCCGCGAAGTGCAAGGCAATGGGCGTGGACCTCCCTGTGTACCGAGCGCGCGTTGGGGCATGGGTTGCACGTGTCCGCCCTCGGCCGGCTTCGGCGCAAGTGGCGAACTCGGGCTTGTGGGAAGCTGGTGGTGTGGCTCTACTTTGCGCAGCTGTTTTGGCAACACTCTTTGTGATAGGAGTGCAGCAAAATCCTGGTCCCGGAGTACAGGTGGCAAAGGCGACATGATCCCAAGTGTGATAGGAGCGAGCGGATAATTCGAAGACTAGAAGGATTTAGCTCAGGCACACAAACACATTGAACTAACGTTAAGGATCCTGGAATTAGAAGACGTCAGCAAAGGAACGGAAGAGAAAAATGTACTTGAGAAAGAGAAGAGTAACGAGCAGCCGAATATGAGTGTCTCTTCAGACCGATGCTCCGTTCAGTAAGGTGAAGGTACTAGGCGATTCGTTGCTGCGACACAGCGGCGGCGTTTTGAAGAGAAAAGGTGCCGACGTATCTTTTTTCCCCGGAGTAGACATTGAGCTAATAACCTCGGCAGTTAATAAAGCCAAACCAGATGAACAAATAAAAAAGTGGTTTTATTTCATGTAGGGACCAATACGCGGAAACGGCAACCTGTTTACGACACAATCCTCTTATGTGTCAAACTAGGGGATGCCATTAGAAGTAAATTAAAAAAAATGCGAGGGTCATTGTTTCCCGAGTTATGCGCCGGAATGATGTCCACATTAGTGAAACACGGAACATGAATTGTGACGGTCTGTGGGCATGCGAGAAATTTGATGGGCTCTTCGTTGATCCCAATTACTGGCTCCGGCACGAAGACCATGGACGAAACGGTCTTCATCTCGAAAGAATGAGAATGAAGTCGCATCTCTATGCTATGTATAAAGCGTACACAGACTTTCGAGCGTGGATAGAAATTCAAAGTCTATTAGGGACACCTACATATTTTGGCAGAGCGGATCACATGCACAAAGTTCAGACAAGAATTCAGAAAACCGACGTTGGGAAATATTCATTCGCGAATCGAACTATTAGAGACTGGAACAGTTTGCCTGTGACAATCTTTGATCCCTCTCCTCAAAGCCTGAGCAAATTTAAAAATAAATTATATTCCTAGTTGTTGATTTGAGTATTATTATATCTTTAATTTTATTAAACAAGTAGTCTCCTATATAAAGTATGTTGTCTTATCTCTATTATTATTATTATTATTATTATTATTATTATTATTATTATTTTGGCGAATTCTCCCCAGAAATGGAAGACGTTAAGCAAGTAACTCCATCAATTTTTCTTTGAGTTCTTTTTAATCCAATAGGCTTTTATTCTTTCCGAGAAGGCTCGTTTACGTTCTTCTGACCATTTTGGTCTGTATTGTTTTTGTTTAGGTTGCTCTGGCATAACTTCCCATTTGTCTACTTTATGTCTGAAGGTGTCTCTTTCTAAAATGTCTGCTGGTCTTATGTTTGCGTTTTTGAGGTCCTTTCGAATTTCATCTAGCCAAGTTGTGGAAGTTTTAAGTGACGTTATATAATTTAATATCCTTTTAGTCAGTTGATTTTCCGGTAGCCTGTTGAGATGACCAAAGAATTTCATTCGCCTTTTCCTAATATCAATTTCGATGTTTGAGAACTGTTCTGTAGTTTTAATTGTTTGCAGCCTGTAACCGTCTTGGGTATGTCTTGCTCCTAGAATTTTCCTAATGATCTTTCTCTCTTCTTTTTTGATTTGTTCAAGTTCGTGTTTTCTGTTAAGGTTCAGTGTTTCACTTGCGTAGAGGATTGTTGGCTTTAAGACTGTGTTGTAGTGCCGAATTTTTGTCCCTCTTGACATGCATTTTTTGTTGTAGAGATTTTGCACTAACCCTAATCCTTTTTTGACTTTTTGGAGGCGATGTTGCTGTGAGATTTTTTCAAGGCCTGTCGGTTCAATGAATTCTCCCAGGTATTTGAAATATGGGACCCTATTTACTTTACCATATTTGGATTTCAAGCTCGCAATTTCTGTTTTTGAGCAAAAGAATTCAGTTTTCTCGAAAGAGATTTGTAAGCCTACTTTTTCTGCACATTCTTTAAGTACTTCGAGCTGTTGGACAGCAGTCTGCTCATCCTCTGTTAGTGTCGCTAGGTCGTCCGCGAATGCGAGGTATGGTATGTAGAGGTTGTTTTTGGCAAAGCCCAGTGGGATTGGCTTCCACGACCCACATTTCTTGAGTTCTTTTTCCCATTCTTCCATAACTTTATTCTATTATTATTATTATTATTATTATTATTATTATTATTATTATTCACGATTATTCCCATTTAAAGAGAGCGTTTGAACTTGAATTCCTTTATGATGATTGTTTGTGTTTTCTCTGGGCCCATATTTTCTTCATGTGTTCACTGTTTTGTTTCTTCCGCTCTGCTGTCCATTTACATCCTGGCCTCTTCTTGCTTTCGGTGTCAAATGTATGTTTTTTGATGGTGTTCCTGAATTCTTTTCTATTTTGTGCATCATTTATTGTAACGTGTGCTTGTCTGAGATCCTCCTCGACTTCTTTGATCCATTTTGTTTTTCCCCTGCCTGAGTTGATGACTATGAGAATCGGTTTTGAAATTCTGTTTTCATTCATCCTATGAATATGTCCGTAGAACTGCATTCTTCTTTTTCTGAAGGTGTCCGTAATCTTATCAGTGTGCTTATAAATTTCTAATGTGGGCCTCTTCATCCAAATCCCTTGCTCTTGTACCGGTCCAAAAAATTTTCTGAGAATTTTCCTTTCTCGTTTCTCTATTTCTTTTATTTTTGATTGACCACCCATTTGTGTCGTTTCAGCGGCATATAGTGCCTCAGGAAGTACGACAGTGTTATAATGTCTTAATTTTGCGTTAATGGATATGGACGTTTTGTTGTAATAGTTCCATGTGAGTTTGTATGCTCTCTGCAATTTTCTTATTCTCTCCTCATTGGCCCTTAGGTTGATCCCTGATGGTTGGATGATTTCTCCTAGATATTTAAAATGCGGCACTTGTATGATTGTCCCGTAGGTTGTTTCGATAGGCCGTTTGTTTTGTGGCACTCTTTCTATGTATTGTGTTTTCTCGTACGAAATTTGAAGACCAGTTTTATGTGCAATTTCGTGTAGTTTCTCTATGGCGTCTGTGGCCTCTTTTCTATTATTTGTGAGAATTGCGAGGTCATCCGCAAAGGCTAAGCATTTCACATGGAACCTATTCTCTTTTTTTATACCAATTTGGATACCTTTCACTTCTTTTTCCCAAGTCCTGATAATTTTCTCGAAAAGGATATTAAAAAGCAACGGCGAAAGTCCGTCACCCTGTCGCAGTCCAGTTTGGATCTCAAATGGTTCGGAAACTTCCCCCATGAATTTAACTTTGGAAATTGTGTTAGTTAAAGTTTGCCGGATGAGTGCTCTTGTCTTTCTGTTGATACCGAATTCTTCTAGTGTGTTGTAGAGTGTTTCCCTGTCTATGGAGTCGTAGGCCTTCTTAAAGTCCACAAACATGACCACTGTGTTTCTGGTGTTTCTCATCTGGAGAATCATTTTCAGATTCCAGATCTGTTCTATGCAGGAGTATCCCTTGCGGAAACCAGCCTGGTATTCTCCTATCTGTCTATCAGTTTGTTCTTCTAACCTATTCAAGAGGACTTTTGAGAGAATTTTATACGTGACTGGCAAGAGTGAGATTCCCCTGTAATTATTCGGATCGGTTTTGTCTCCTTTCTTACGGAGTGGATGGAAAATTGCGCATTTCCATTCAGAAGAGATCTGTTCAGTTTCCCAAATGTCTAATATGATCCTATGAATTTTCCCCGTTAATCTTTCATCATTTAGTTTCCAGAGTTCTGCAATAATTCCATCTTCTCCTGGGGCTCTATTGCTTTTCAGAACTTTGATAATCTGTACTATTTCCTTGATGGTTGGTGGTTCAGCGTCGGAAATTGGTGTGGACGTTTTAAAGGAGAGATATAGTCTGTGGGACCTTCGCAGTTGAGAAGTTGGTTGAAATAGTTAGCAAGGATTTGGCAGTTATTCTTCGTGTTGGTTTCTAGTGAGCCATCTGGTTTCTTGAAGCAAAGATTAGGCGGTTGGTATCCTCTGAGATGTTCTTTAAAAATTTTTTAGAAATTTCTGGTGTTATTCTTTTTACAATCTTGTTCTATTTCATCTAGTCGCCTTTTATCAAAATTACGTTTTTCCCTCCGAATTGTTTTTGATGTTTGTTTTCGGATCTCCAGAAATTGTTGCCATTTGTCCGATGTTTTGTTACTATTGAAGTTTTTCCAGGCTTTGATTCTTTCGTCTATTGCTTGGTCACATATTACATTCATTATTATTATTATTATTATTATTATTATTATTATTATTATTATTATTATTATTTCATATTTTAAAATTTCACGCTCTTCCGGAGTTTTCAAGTATAACTCAAGGACAGAACGTCAACACATATGGTGAGACAGATGGTGAGAAGTTCTTGCTCCAGTGCACTCAGGTTCCGCTTCAATGATTTAGGGAGAGAACCTTGCGCACTATATTGGTGGTTGCCAGCAACACGGCCTTCTGCATGGCTCTGAGGTGCCACTCATGTAGATGGAGTTTTTCTTTCACAATCCTCCAATCTTCAGCCACAAGCCCGTTAGTTGAAATAACCACGGGTACAATATCTACCTCTATTAGTTTGTACAAGTTTTTCAGCTCAACTGAGAGTGGCTGATATTTTCTCCTCTTTTCTGCAATAGTTGTCAGCAGATTATGATCCAGTGGGACTGCGATATCAATTATTATTGCCCTACGAGTAGTTTTGTCGAATACGACAATATCAGGCTTATTTGCTTCCACTGTTCTATCTGTAACAATGGGAGTATCTCACAAGATTTTTGTTCTCTCATTAGACAAAACTTGTTCTGGTAGATATTTGTAGTATGGCAGGCTTTCCTTTATCAGGTCCGATCTTTTAGCAAGAGCTTGGTGGATGATTTTGGCTACATTATTATGACGTTGTAAATAATCTGTTTGTGCCAACTGAGAGCATCCACTGCAGATATGTTGGATAGATTCGGTGGCCTTCTTACATAGGCGACACTTGTCACTGATCTCTTTCATAATATATCGCCTGTAGTTATTAGTGGCTACTACCTGATCTTGAATGGCCAGTACAAATCCTTCCGTCTCGCCAAAAAGCCCAGCTGTTCTCAGCCATTCAGTCGATCTCTTCATATCTATGGAGTTACTTTGAAGAGCAGTAGCAAACCTGCCATGGAGTTCCTTTGATCTCCACTGCTCAATTCGGTCCACAGGTTTCGGAATTGTTCTTGGATTGTGATCTTCCTGGAGCAGCTTCAGAGGTGTATAGCCGTGATCTTGTGCACAAATGGCCGTCATGGATTCGTTGTTGGTGAAATAATTTCTGAGCTGTTTTTCTTGCTGGCGACACATAACTTCAAGACTTAACAGTCCACGGCCCCCATGATGTCTTGAAAGATACAGCCTTTCGGTGGAACTTCGAGGATGATGCATCCGATATTTTGATAGAAGTGTTCTGACTTTTCTATCGAAAGCTTGCAAAGATGTCTCAGACCACTTGACAACTCCAAATGTATGTGATGCTGCTGAAAGAGCCCAGGTGTTAATTCCTGTAAATTTGTTTCTTGAATTAATACAGGACTTGCAGATTTTCGTCACACGAGAGAGAACCTTTCTTTCCACTTGTTTTTTTTTTTTCCTTCCGAGCTGCTGGAGGCCCAGATACTTATATTCATCGCCACTGAAGAGTTCTTGAATTCTCAAATCTTCCATCAAATGAGGTTCATTCTCTGTATTCTGGACGCTACCTCTCTTCACGTGAACTACTGCGCACTTCTCCAAACCAAGATCCATACAAACAGAGCTGCTGAAGCTTTCTACTAGTGTCAGCATGCTGCGAAGTTGTTCTGGCCCTTTAGCATAGAGCTTGAGATCATCCATATATAATTGGTGGGAAATGATCTTCTTGGGGTTCTTCAAAGCATACCCATAGCCGGAAGCATTCAACATCCTACTCAAAGGGTTTAATGCTAGGCAAAACCAGAGGACTTAGGCTATCTCCTGAAAATGCCTCTACAAATTTTTAAAGTATCTGTCTGGTAACTGAATTTCCTCGCGTTACAAGCAGTGTTGTACGCCATCTGTTCATACACGTTGTAAGAAATGTAATGATAGAGGATGAACCTGTAGAGTTGAAGGGTTCCTGCAACCAAGAATGCGGAATAGAATCAATGCCTTTCGAAATCAATCCAGCCCACTGACAAATTATGCGCTTTCTTTTTTACATGCTTGGATACAATATTATCTATTATTAATAATTGTTTGCATCCTCGAGATCCTTTCCTACAACCAACCTGTTCTGGCAAAAGCAGCTCATTTTCTTTCAGATGCTCGTCGAGTTTGGTGGCAATAATGGAGGTGAGAACTTTATAAATTGTGGGTAGACATGTAATAGGTCTATAATTCTCGGGCAAGACGCATTTCCTCCTTTGGGTAACATAAATATCACACCATGGTACAAAATTCTGGCAGCACAGATGTTCCTTGCAAAATATTTTGAAATCGACTCGCCAATATATCATGAGTGCACGTCTGATATTTCCACCAAAAATTATGGATTCCATCTACTCCTGGAGCTTTCCAATTGTGAGTTCTCTTTATAGATCTTTTTACATCCTCTGTTGAAATCACAACTCTATTCATTTCTGGGATATTATGACACGCTTCTTCTTCCTGTCGTATCCAGTATGCTTCATCAAAATGTTGCTTTGGAGTGGACCAGATCGGAGACAAGAAGTCCGTCATGGCAGAAGCATTGGGGGGTTTATATCATTGTCGTTGGCACCTCTTGACTCTAGATATCTATAAAAGCCTTTTTGGTTGTTAGAGAAGAGGGAATTTCTTGCGTCGCGCTGCTTCATTATACCTTCTTATTCTCGCCCCTAGAGCTGCTATTCTTTGTCTTAATCTCTCATCTTCAACATTGAGTTTACTTTCCAGGTCTTTATGTGTTCTTTTTATCCCCAGTCTTTTGAGAATTGAGCGAATAGTTGCGCGAACCATCTTTGAAATTCCTCCTTTGTCTCTGAAATACTCAGCAATATGCGAGATATCTCGTCTAGCTTGGGCAATTTGATTTTCAATTTTCTTTAACCATGCCGGTGGATTTTGTCTTTCATAAGGTTTCTTAGAAAGAAGTGCCATTTCCACCCGTACTTTGTAACCTAGGTGTTGACAGGTAGCAATTGCAGCGCAGTGAACCAGTCCGCTACATCTTCAAGAGAAGTAGCTTCTGAGATGATTGGGGCAATAATTTGGTTCATTTTGCCAACAACTTCATAGACATTAGCACTGCATTTCAGTTTTGGTATTTTTGGTCTTAGATCTAATGATATTCCTTGGTAGTGAAGCTTTGTTGTCTCATATCTTGAAGGGATTTGTCAACCATTTCATATTCGAGCTGGGGGATGAAAACCACAGCGTGCTGTTCGTTCTCATGTACTGTTTGTTCATTTTCATTAACTTGCTGCTCCAGGACTACCTCATTTGTTAGTTCTAGTCTCACTTCCGTCTTGAGAAGATTTAATTCTGCATCTGAGAAAACTTTTCTTCTCCTTATGGAGTTCAGTTGGCTACACACACGCTGCTCATTTAGAGCGCTTTCCGGATATATCTTTCTCCGTTCGGTTAGAAGCCTTCTCCTGAAGCCCTCACATTCCGTCTCGCCTTTTGTGCTTCTGTAGTATGCACGCATGACAGACATGTTTAATTCTCTTGTCCATTGCATGCGTTGGCTTGGATTCCCTGAAGCAGTGGGGGATCCCCTTGGGTTCCCCAAACTTCTACCAGGTGCGGCATCTTGCGACGCGATATCGAGATTTGCGGTAGCCTAGGTGGGACGGCGCCGCGCCTCCTTAGTTGTTGCGGAGGTTCACCGCTTTCCACCAGCACAGGTAACATATTTCTCACAGCTGCCCCGGTGCTAGAAACAGCTGCGCGACCTTGCGAGGGCCGGTCGCCAGCGTGACTTTTCCTTAAAGCACTACTCATAATTCTTCTCTGGGGGGCCCAGTACTGGATAACTGACGAAGAGGATCTGCTAACCAGGTCAATTTTTTTGGAGGGATCTGACAACCCTCTGAATATGAAGAAGAAGAACTCGTACGCCTTCTTCGCCGTTGAGATTCGATCTTCTTCCGCCGTCGAAGCCGTTGGTCCTCTTCACCTGTACCCTAGGCAGGGGCCCTTGCTAGGTACTGACAGCCGGAGCCAGCTGAGCCTAGGTTTTTTATAGAGGTATGCTCCTCTGATTATTATTATTATTATTATTATTATTATTATTATTATTATGTGCAGTGGTATAAAGTGCAATCTTGTGAAGTTGAGGGAAACGAGTGTGTAAGAAACACATTAAAACTCAGTGATTAGCAGTATGGTGAAGTGAGGTGGAATGCTATGGAAGCTTGCATGGTGAAATGTTCATGTTAATTTATAATTTTGTAAAATTTTGTAAAATTTTGGATAGTTGTTAAGTTTTGTAATGTTTAGTTAGTGTATTCTGCCATCAAATTCTCAAACTTATTTGCAGAATTAGTAATAAATCCAATCTAAATCTAACTATTAAATGCATTTAAAAGGTTGCAAATCAATTTAAAAGAGGCAATTACATCAAAATAGGCAGAAAGGCAAAATAAAACTTAGTCAAAATGTTTTATTTTTCATAATTTGTGCACTTATACCAAAATAGTTTGATAAACATAAGATAAAATAGTCACTTTCTTTAATGCCCGATGTATAATAATGATGATGATGATGATGATAATAATAATAATAATAATAATTAATAATAATTAATAATAATAGACACTCTTTTGTCAAAAGATACTCCCTATTAAGCAACCACTCATGTCAAAAGACCCCTTTTTAACGGAACCAACAGTGATGGCTTAATTCAGGGTTCACAAATACGTGTATACGGAGATGCATTCTACCTACCTCTGCTCGTCCGTCCTACAGGGGCTGGAGGTTGGAGACCTCCGCCACGCGTCCGCAACAACAACTGTGTGGCCTTCGTACTGCTCTATAGTTCAGTCAAACGATGCTAAAAAAATCAAATAGCGTTAAGTTTTGATGAAGTTTTGATATTTGGTTTCTATATTTTTTGGGTCGCTGAACACGAATATCAGGTTTGCTAATTAGAATTTTACCCGGAAACATATGGTGGCAGAAAATGAGTAAAAATTACTTTTTTTTTCAAAAGAACTCAAAAGCTATCCAGTTTTGGTAAATAATGATCCTATATGCAATAAAAGATACAATTACGTACATTAAATGTCATTAAGCTTTTTTCTTCCAAATATCGGTTTAGCCGCGAAAGCACCGCGAGATTTGCAGATATAAAGAAACGTGAAAAAAAAGGAATTATCCTACGTGATCTCAATGTTTTACTTATCAGCAAAATCTATTTTTAAAAACGGTTTTACGCATCATCAAACGGGGAAATGTGGATAAAGAAAATTAGTCGTTTGAAAAAGGACATAGTGGCATGCTTGCAGAGAGCTCTCAACCGAGACCAACAGGTCTACTACACCTCATCAACTACAATCACGGTCTTATTGTTTGATTCTAAGGATCTCTTATTTCAGAAAGCTATTAGATAAAAACCCGTCATTAATGAGGTATTAATGTATTGAACTTGGGCACTGAATTGCATTTAAATGCTTTAAAGAAAGTGTTCGGGTTTGCCAATAAGAATTTTGCCTGGAAATAAGTTTTTAAGCAAAAAATGTGTAAAAATCTCTTGTAGTTTTTTGAGCCATCCAGTAATAAAAAACCCTAATGCCATTTGTTTATAGCAGATATCTATGAATACCAGGACCTTCGAAACGTACACGTCGGTGAAGGTCCCACTTTCTCCAAAATATTCATTTTCTTTTTCATATTATTTAATTACCTACTTTTCTTTTTCCAATTAAATGAAAACCGATAAACAAGGTGCCGTATTTATTTGTACAAAACTTTATAGGATGTTAATTACATATAGGAGTGAGTGAGTGGGGAAGGTTAGGGAAGTGCCATTTCCACAGTATCATCCACGCATATTTTGCATAGTAACGGCGATACCATTTATCCTCGAAAAAAATCCTTAGATCCTAAAATATAGGCAATTCTATTCTCTTTCTTTTCATATCGGGTTAATATTTACGAAAATTTAATAGTTTTTAATTGTATGGAGATAAAGTGCGATAATTTCCTTTTTTCGTGTTTTTGCTTATATCATCAAATTTCACGACGCTCTCTCATCGTGCAGGTGGTGTCACCACGGAGTACTGATTCGTGAGAGAAGAGGCAGTAGAGGTGAGGCAAATGGGGAGACAGTTTTACCCGAAGGAATGTAAACAGTCTCCTCATACCAAGGACCACAGGATGAAGCCCAGGGATGTATGGAGTTTGTAATCTCGGAAGTTTAGCCACTAAGTTTGCCATTCAAGAAGATCCGAACGCTTGATGAAAAGACGCGTTATGAGAGACCGTAAGAATCTTATTTTTTGGTTTCCTCTAGGGCAACCTTGCCTGTAAAATATTTCGTTTACCGTTATTCTTGTGTTCCCAGGATAACATAAATCCACGTTAAAATGATGTATAATTGTACAACGGATTTGGTGGTGGAGAGTGTGCCAAGGGGTCTGACCAAAACGATATTTTGGATTCACAACCCCCATAATGATGATTCAACATATTTTAGAGTTTCCATATCGTATTATATACGCTGTTCGAAGAGACTTTGGAAGTAGCAGGTGGTTTTATGGCAATAAAAGTGCATCGTACTTCATCATTTTGCGAGCAACCATCAGTGTAGATGAAGATGTGTGGATTTTGTTTCCACGAAGTTCGTCAGATGTATTGAACAAAGTTGATTTTGGATGGTTTGGCAATCTGATGTCTATTGGGAGTCGCAGAAGTTTGCAAGAAGAATAGGGTTTCATGAGGGTTTCACAGGGAAGAACAGTTTAAAGGTAAGGTTTTGCAACAGATTGTAGAGTTGATACCAGGGGGAGGAGGAAAATTTGTCTGAAAAATATGATCCCTGGTTTGGGTGAAGTTTTGCTAGGTGAGAAAGAGAGCCCAAGACTGGTCATTCCGTTTCATATGATCCAAAGAAAATATATCGCCTTCTCATCAGAGATGTCTCTCAAGCCTTTGCCATGAGCCATTGGATACGGCTTCTGTGCTAGGTACCAGTGTTGATAAGAATACTGTCATTGCGGATGATATTCAAAGGTTGTAGCGTCGACACATCTTTACCCATAGGCAATACTTCCATAATTCAACAGAGAACGGATGAGAATTCTATATGACTGCATGAGGCATACACGCCCAGCATTCCATGAGGTACCATTAAGCATGCAAAGAAGATTCAATGGAGTCACGCTTCGGCTCCTCAGTTTATTAAGTGGCTACTCCATGTTTAGATTTTGTCAAATGCTAGATGAAAGGAATGTTGCAGCTCTGACAAAAAGAAGTTGGCTTCCAAGAAAGAGAGGAGAAATATTGGAATATAGTGAGTCCTGTAGAATTGCATACAGGTGAATGTTGAAGTTGAGGACTTGAATCCAATTTTATCGTTATACTCTTACTATTTGTTAAGAAGTGGTTGCATTCGTCTTTGTATAACGTGCATGCTCTTGGTAGAGCCTAAAATGGTAGTCGTCAACAAAGAGCGATTTCAAAAGCTCTCGTTTAACTGATGCTCTACCATTGATAGCAACGACAAAGAGGGCCACAAATAATTGATCCTTGTGGGACTCAATTTTCCAATTGGTCGCCGGAGGATAGAATTTCACTTAGGCCAACGCGGAAAAAACTTGACAGGAAATCTGCAAGAAAAATGGGAGTCAGCCCATAAGCTCCCAGTTATGCAAAGTGTGAAGATCTCCTGGTATTGCGGTAGGCGTTCACATAAACAAAATTGTATACGAGGTGTAGTTGGAAGTTGAGAGCTCTGTAGCTTGCGTGTCTAGCTGGTGCAAAGTTGAGTGGTATCTTAAGTTACATTGAGGGGGTATTACTAATCGTTTAGGTTCCAGGAGACAGGGAAGACGAACGTTTATCAATTGCTACAAATAGACCGCTTAGTGAGCGAGGTTGGCCAGTAACCTAATAGGATTGTTTGATCAATGCCTTCATCAGGGATTGAGGGGACAATGACTTTGCGACAATGCCCAGGAATACTCAATCGATGTTCCACTGAAGAGCCCAAGGCGGAAATCGCATGAAATTTAGCATCTGGTTGATCTGACGAGGTCTTGGAAAATATTTTTTTGCGCTAGCTATAGTAGAGTATTTCTACAAGAAAAAAGGGCGTTTTAATCTTCCAAGTCCCTCGAAAAATTCAATGCATGAATCTGCAATATTCTCTTATTATTGAGTAAGGTCGGGTGTATAGTGTGAGGAACTGGAGATATAATCGAAATCAGAGGGCAGTTACCTCAACCGTGTCTTCTAACAAAGTGAGATCATTTTACCAGCAACTCTGGCACAGTCAGCGGGAAGTCAACCATCAGATTGTCGCAACTTTCACCATACAACTTAAGGATCTCATAAAATGTGGGTATTTGTTGGAATGTAATGGATGTTTCTTTGAGCAGGTAATACAATGTATGCTATTTGAACATTTAGAATCATTCCGCTAATCCAACTGAACGCAAATCCATGTAGCGTTGTTGGGTATAGCCGAATCTGTCGACACAACGCAGAACAGAGGATTCGGCTCATACTGTCGTTGGCGCAGATTATGTCGTTGGCGCACACGGGATCGTTTTCAGGAAAGGACGGTCGAAAAGTAGAATCACCATAGAGGTGGGGGTTAGTGGCTCCCTTCACATTTCTCTGGATGATGTATACATCAGTAACCTTCGATTGGTGAGGTCATCGTCGGTCTCAGTAAAAAAAAACATCATGGATTACCCTCATTATCGTTTATATCGTGTAGGAGAAGCCTGAACCTGGAGGCCGGTCATTTCCTTTAATTGTAGGAGTTTTTCAACCTGTTATTCCGATTGCCATTTAATGATAGTCTCGAACACACACAAGAGAATTCGAAACTTATTTTAAAACACGTAATATCGATACAATTCATCACAACACGAAACAAAACGGATGCGCAGCACTGGGGGTGTGGGGTCTACCGCAAATACGTCTTTTATAATAACACCAACACCAATCAATCAATCAACTAACCGACCCACCGACCTACCAATATGCGATTGACAGTCCGCCGCAAATGCCCTTCGTGACAACAGGAGCACCCCAGAGCACACGCGGGAAACGCGAGCGAGCAGCCGTGGTCGCTGGCTCCCGCGGGGCTGTAGGGGAAAGAGGGGGAACATGGTGGCTTATGGGCGGTTGGAGCACACTCCCGACCGTGCGGATATTACTGGGCAGGCCCGGCCTCTGGAAGTGCCTTGACATGTCGAAGATATAACACTCGGCTAGCACAAGCTTTTAAAAGAAGTGTGGCATTGATGGAAGAAAGTGTGAGATATCTCTCCACTTAAATGAGCTCTAACCCCTTCCAAAGCAATTCTTCAGTAGCGCGCGAAACGCAAACGCATTGCTGTGCAGTGTTGCATTCATAAGTATTGTGTTAATCGAATGTTATTTTCACATTTTAAAGGAAGTTGCAATTACAAATCCATTCACAAGCATATGCAATCTACAATGTACTGTATAAACGTATGTAGGGGCTACTTTTAATGCGTTTTCATAAACCAAAGTTAGAGGGTTTCTTTTTCT